>JAIGNY010002079.1:2430000-2475000 GCA_020152595.1 Chiridota heheva | reverse complement strand
CAAAAATGACCTAGAATAACTTCAAATAAGTTTCAAAAGGAAGAATCCAGACCAGTCCACCTGCAACTTTTAAAAGGGCATCTCCTGCCCCCCGTCCACACAATTTCAAAAGGGCACCTTCTTATCCTTACTCTTAGGCCAGGGAAAATGCTCCCCCCCCCCTCTCCCCTTGCCGCCGTGGATCCGACATCTCTGCAGAGGCCAAAATTCCTACGGACGCCCAGGTTCTAGTTGCCCCACTGCGTATGGGAGCTTGAATATCGTTTAAATTTGTAAAACTGTTTTTCAAGTAAGCCTAAATAGTTAAGCCTCAGCATCAATATGATGCAAATTTTATTAACAATGTTTGCTTTTAAAGTGAAATAGAAATCATATTACAGACATATCAACAGCAAAGTACTTTTGTATAAAATCAAGATGGATTTTACATCCTTGAAACTAGACAACCATTCTGAGCAAATGATTAATAACCACAATTAATGAATCAAAATTAATTAATATAAATATCTAGGCCCAATGATAGATGAAATTTCTCCGGAAATGAAGAAATTACTCCAAAATTGGCCCAAAAATTTCCGAAAGTGAGCAAAATTATCAATTATCCGAAAATAAGCAAAACGTTTCCAAAAGAGCAATATTTCCCGAAAATGAGCAAAATTTCCCCCGAAAATGACAAAATATTTCACGAAAATGTTCTGAAAATCAAAGAAAATTGTCCGGAACTGAAGAAAATTACCCCACAATTGGCCAAAAAGTTCCCGAATTTATGCAACATTTTCCGAAAATTGAAGAAAACTACCCGAAAATGAAAGAAAATTTCACGAAAATGTTTTGAAAATAAAGAAAATTGTCAAGATTACTGCAAGTCAGGTTATGCGTCTATTGCGACAGAGGACTCTTTTGGTGATTTTCAAAGGTGTTTTTTTATATTTTTTTATTAATGAGTTATTAACACTTTGGTGATTTTACAGCCAGAGATTTAATCGCATTATTTTGTTGAAATAACCTATTTAAGCTATTTAGCCTTTCTTAAGCTTTTAATATGTTTTTTAAACTCAATTTATAGCCCAAATGAGCTAAGAACTATAAAAGTTATACGCCAATTGCACTACACTTTGGAAGAAATCCCAAACGGGATATCAAGCTCGATTAGCATATGTGCCAGACAGTATTTTGACGCTCCAGCCATTGAAAATATAGCTTTATTTCAATCTGGTGATATTTCTGGAGCCAATGTATGCTAAATTCGTTCGGATTGCGCCTAGTGAAATCGAGTATTTAAAACATTTATAGTGAATTTTGGAATGCAGAATTCGTTAAAAGTACCCAACAAAATGAAATGTTATTGCATCAACATATCGATCTATTTAAGGCAAACACAGCAAAATATCCGAAAAAAACGCTTAAGGTATAATAAACGCTGCTACGATCTAACGTATCCAGGCGAGGAAAGGCTCTTAAGTTAGTCATCGCATAAGCTCAAATCCTTTAATGGAATGTTAAGCTAAAAACTTAAACCTTTTAGATTCGCTATCTTAAACTGATTTAATTAGAGTGTAGATCCCTTCTGATATTTCCTGCTATTGAAACTTGTATGTGCTGGAAATTCGTTCTCTATTAGACCCTAGCTTTGCTGTTTCTCCGTGGGCCCGCCCCCTGGGGTCCGCCCTACTCGCCCCTGGAGCTTACCCTGCCCGCCCCTGGGGTCTGCCCTGCCCGCCCCCTGGAGTCCGCCTTGCTCGCCCCTGGGGTCCGCCCTGCTCGCCCCCTGGGGTCCGCCCTGCCGCCCCTGGGGTCCGCCCTGCCCGCCCCTGGGGTCCGCCCTGCCCGCCCCTGGGGTCCGCCCTGCCCGCGCCTCGCCCGCCCCAGGGGTCCGCCCTGCCCGCCCCCTGGGGTCCGCCCTGCTCCTCAAAAAAAAGTTATTATTGTTGTATATTTTTTATGTATTTTCTTTTTACTTAATCTTAATTTATTTCAAAAATAAATACCTTACCATGGATACAGAAGACAGATTGATAGCATAGTAGGCAATTGTCTTGTTTGGCTAATGTCTGGTCATTCTGAGGTATGATTTTAACTAAAATCCCAGAGCTTCTTCACCAGGGGCTTAAGCCTTTGACTCCACGCCAAAAAGACCCAGCACTTCTCGCGCTCATTAATGTGCCCTCAACAAGTCTAGCACCTTAACCTTTTTATATTAAAGGAAAGGTATTGTTCCAAAAATACATTCTGAAGCGAACGCCGCCGAGCCAGTAACGCCACTTCCAGTTTTCAGTTTTCCTTATTGCTTGCGAGAAATCTGGGATGTTATTGATCACACATCCACAGGACCGCACCAAGCGCGTAGCCAGAGGGGGCCTAGGCCCCCTCCCTTCGCAAAAAAAAGAATTTTTTTTTTCGCTCACTACGGAAATTATTGAGTTTTGTTTTTTATTTCTAAGGAAAAATGCGAGAACAAGGGGACTTAAATCGATCATTTCGTCATTGGAGAGGGTAAAGGAACCTTCATCAGGGGAAACTGACTAAAATTGAAGAAAATATTGTCACTTTTTCCCATTTTGGGGGGCAGTTCCTGCAAGCCTGGGGGGCAGTTCCTGCAAGCCTAGGGGGCGTTTTTCAAAAATTTCCTCCATATACGTTACACGCCAACCCATAGTGGTGCGTACGTAGCGCAGTTACAATTATATAGGGCAAACTTCACCAAGGGCTGATGGTCTAGGCCCCCCCGTTAAAAAAATCCTGGCTACGCGCCTGGACCGCACAGGGGCCTTTATTTGTCATCAATAGCATCACAGATTTCTCGCAATAGATACAAATTGAAAACCGGAAATGACGTTACTAGCGGCGGCGTTCGCTTCTGAATGTATTTATGGGACGATACCTTTCCTTTAAGCTAGAGGTCTGCTATATGTTGGGCTGTAGGTCTGTTTGTCAGTAGCTTCGTGTGAACTTGGGAGCTGAATAAATATGATTCATGTTTTGTGTAATTCTACACTTCAGGACTTCAAAAATTAAGTATCTTTTTTTCTTTTCATTATTTTTTAGGTAAAGCTTGGCGGAGCTTAAGTCTGGTTGACAAACGTCCCTTCGTTGAAGAAGCTGAACGATTACGGCTGAAGCATATGGCTGACTACCCCGACTATAAATATCGACCCCGGCGCAGAAAGAATAAGAAAGTCCGAAACGGGAAGGGCCATGAAGACGAGTCAGCTCCTGGCAGTGGTCATTCCACACCAGATGTCATACAAACAGATGGTTCATCCCACTTAAATAGCCTCAGTGCTATGCATACTCCAGAAGGTTCTCCAAGCTCCTCCCCTAAACCTGCTGATAACCCAGACGTCAGAATGCGCTTGCCACCCGTCAGTACTGTTTGTGACTTATCAACCCTTCCACCAGACACAACCTTTGATTTGGGTTTGCAGAATAGTTATATCCCAGCCGACCCTGTAGCAAATTCTTTTGGACTCTTGACGCCTGAACTTTCACCTCTGGATGTTGTGGAGAGTAATTGTAATTTCTTCACATTTCCTGATGTAAAGATAGAATCTTCAGAGACAATTACTCAAACTTCCGTAGACAGTCCTCCTGCTGCAGTGGTTCCGAAATTGGAATCGGACCACCAACAGCTGCCGCAGAATGCATGTAAAGATGTCTTTCAACAGTCACCCAATTCTGCACTCGACCCAAGTTTTGAAAATAATATTAACTTTTGTGGGCAGTCATCTCAAGAAAGTATGGACATGTCTGCCAGTGCTGCCTTAAGTAACTTAAGAGCACTAGTAAATATCCGCCAAAACAATGTCCCTACCTGTGAGGACAAAACTTCAGTCGGCGGGCTGTTATATGCTGCTTTGTCAAAGCCTGTGGAACATCATAACTACACCAATCTGCAACAACAGCAACAACAGGCACAAATGGTAGCCAACCAACAGATGGCAGGTATGCAAAACGCACAGTATCTCCAGCAACCACAGTACCACATGGTGACGTCAAATCCTCACATGCAAACAATGTCATGTGATCAGCTCTCCCAATACAGATTAATGTCACAGGACGTTCACTCTTTCCCTTCACCGGTCCAGGGGGACATTCCTCCCACGAACTTTGTAAATGGTCTCCAGACGGACGAGCTGGCAAATGTAAATCTTGATCAGTTTTGTAATTCGGCCGATCTTTTAGATATGGACTTAAACAAAGAATTTGACATGTACTTGGCCGTTCCTGTCAACTTCAGCAGCGAACAACAGAGCGTATCTGAACACAGTTTTATGTCTGTACTCAATGACAACTCCCTCTACACACAGTGTTAGTGACTCTCTTATACATATCGTCACATTTTACTTCCCTAAATCCCTGCTTAAAGGTTCTCACCAATATGCTCCCTTTTGAGTGCGAGATCAATACATTCTCGAGTTGCCATGTTAGAACTACTTGCCTGAATTATATGTTCTGTCTAAACATTATACAACTAAAGTTCTACAGACCTCCTCCCAGTATTTGGCCGTTGTTGACGATGTTAATATCACTGTTGCTGAAGGGTAAATTGGCGACGTCGCCCAAATAGGTCATGAAATATTTCTACAGTAGTACCACATTATACCCGAACATAAGTTTTCTGTTGTATCTCATCAAAAAAAAAAAAAATCAGGCCATTATTACTTTGTCCAAAGATAAAACAACGTTTGTCGTATTTCACTGATCAGTGGTCAGAATACATTATATTGAAATGTATTCAAAGGTATTTTGATGCTCTTAAAGGATTAGTTCAGCGGTCAAGCATGTCAATTTAATATGACAGAGGACTTCCAAAGAAACAAAATGGTGAAGAAAGCGTTCAAAAATCTCACTCCGTTAAGGAAATATTCAAGCTTTAAGCTCTGTCTTATCTGTGTAGAAATGACTGGTCTACTAAGTCTACTATGGAAAGTTGGTGTCTTCATCCTCACGTTCTTAACAATTGCTAATGTATTTTAAGAAAAGTTTATATAATTTGTTTACTAATTAAATTATTTTTCCTCGAGCTTTCTTTTGGTGGTGGTATATTATAAATATCCTTCTTAGAATCAGTTTAAATAGTTTTTTGACATATCCCATGGTTTTAAGCTACAAAATAACAGGACAAAATATGATAGAATACATGGAGATTTTGAAAAATCTGAGGCATCACAACTAGTCTGATTTCGGTCGTGATACCAAATGATGCGAAACTTTAAACTTAGATATATCCTTAACGGAATAAGATTTTTTGAATGCTTTCGTCACTATTTTGTTTAAGATCTATTTCGAGAGATATATAGATAGATACAGTAAGGTATTTTTCATATACCTGTGTAAGCATGGATCTATCTCCTGGTGTAAGGTAGATACAGTGGCAAACTGAATTTTTAGTGTATTTCATAGGCGCATGCGCTGGGAGTTAAAAATGGGTGTTCTCCATGATACTTTTTGACGCATCTAATCTTTTGATATGAGAAATATTTCTTAGATTTTTACCTTTTTGTATAAGAAATTTGAGCACTATATAAAGCGGAATTATTGTGTGTGTGTTAGATTTAGACGGGTTAGTTAGCCGAGGTGCCTGTAAGAATTAAAGTAATTACCTGAAGAGTCATTCTGAAGAAGAAGGAAAGCCTGCTGGTCGGGCGTATATAATATGTGTATATCATTTGTAGATTCACCTCGGTAGAGGCATTGGTTTGTATGCTGGGTGCATACTTGTATTTACAACACAAAACCGTTTACTTTAAGTCATCAATTAAACGTGAATTGATTTTAAAAGGAGCGATGTAAATTTGGTGTAAGGTATGGTTTTTGCTAACACAAATAAGATGATTTATTATTATTTTCTTAATAAAAGAGATACTTTCAACCATAGCCATATCACGTTCTAAGTGATCTGTACGTGTTGTTACGTGTAGCTAAACACTAAATTATTATGGTGCTGAACACCTTGAAAGAATCACTTGAATTGCACTTGAACTGTCAGCAGGCAGTTTTATGGAGATTTTAGACGCCACTTGAAAGTTGTTTTTATCTTTCCTATTCGTTTCTCTCACGTGACGCATTGCTTTTAATTTGTACTTAATACTTCTTTCTTAAGTGGTAGTTGTAATGCAGCAAAGCCCTGGTTACAGACAATTTTGAAAGACCAAGACTTAGTTTGCCAGATATTATAGTATTAGGCCTACACCACATACATCCATGTGTTCATTATCCAGAATATATATGATGTATATCAACTCCTTAATTCCTAAAACTTCAGCCAGAACTGAAGTATTTGTTGTTCTTTTTTTAAGATATTGCCATAGATTTCTAAAAAAAATGTGGGCATTACACGTTTTACATGCTGACATGAAGAAAATTTATACAGTGATTAAGGTTTAGTTCACTATAGGCAGAAAAATGTTTTCATACATGGAATATTATCGCTTGATATGCAATTTACAATGTTTACTTCTGATCCTTGATATTTCGGGCTTTCGGAAAATTTCGAAAGAGAAAAATTGTCTGCCATTATGACACAAACTTCACCTTCTGCAGTATTATTATATTTCGTATGTTGTGTTTATAATTCTTGGGTCGATGACCTTAATACCAAAATTCTTTTGTAAGATATTTTAACAGCAAAAGAACTCGCACTTTTAATTCCCGATGTACGAAATTAGACTTTCACATTCAGTACATGGCTGTCTCTGTGAAAAATGGGCTTGATGACAACCTGTTATTTATGTCAGAACATTGACTTGAATGGGTTAAGAGCGAACTTAAAAAATTTGCTTCAGATTAGGGATTTTAAAGGTTTTAATGCAAAGAGCGTATAGTATGAGAATGTTCAAAAGCAAACAAATGTTTAAAATGAGGCATCTCATTGTCTGATCTCATTGTAATTTCTCCAGTGGACACCCCTAAAAAAATTTCACATTGAATTCTTTTAGCTATCATGCCTGCGTATAGATAGTAAGATGTTCTTACGGAATTAATTTTTATAAACTTAGCCATAGTCCTACTTTCTTAAGATTCTCATACATATGCACTTTATCTGTGTAATGGCGCTCAATTCACCAACGAATAGCTTTACATTATTTTATTTGGATTTGATAATAGTCACCATTTTGATATAAGTATACTTGCATTTAAACGTTACTTTGCTCATTAAGAAAACAAGGGCGACGCCTATCAACGCCAATAGTTGTACCTATAGTCAAAAATTATGTCACTAGAATATTTTCATCGTCAGCTCTCGGCAATGAATTCCTCCTGAGTTTCTACGAAATGATTTTGCACAATAAAATGAAATATAGCAAGCAGCTTGTGTATTGTTCTTTATTTTGCCTACGGCCCTGCACATATGCCCATATCCTTCGTTTTGCAGTCTGTTCATGGGCGGCAAAAGAAGTTGTTTGAAAAGTTTCAAAAGTCTCCCGAGTGAAAAGTACCGTTCAAATATTGCAGAAGTCCCCTTTTAAAGAAAATGACGAAATCTCTGGATGTTTTCGTTTAAGAAAAAAACACAAATGCCCAATAGCTGCGCCACGGAGGAAGGAGGGGGAGGGGGCGGGGAACAAGACCCAACTTTTTGGCAAAATCAAGTTTTCAATTCGTCTAAGTCCGAGGGAGGTGGGGGAGATATATGATCCACCGAAAGGTTATTGCAGAATCACTAGTACTGTTTATATAAGGTCATTGGGACAGGGATACAATTCAATCAGTTTACTTTTGTATGACAAGGACGTGATCCCACAAAACGTTTTGGGCCAATTCCTTCCCCCACCCCTTTCCCCTCCAAAATCGAAAATTGGGTGATTCAGACATTTTGTCTTTCAGTATTTGGGGGATACCCGCTCTCGCTCGGCTCACCCATGTATCTCCGGCGTTTCAAAAGTGCACTACTTAGCTAGCTTCAATGCCTTGTTATCCGTCACCTGGTCACACAGTCTTGAAATTTATCCATGGACCCGCCCTCCCACGCCACACACCACTATAGACCCACCGTTGGTAAGGAAGGAATAAGATCAATCTTAAATAACCAAATCACGCAAGTTATTGTGGGTCGAGCGGCTTAAGTTTGACAGTTCGAAAGACTAGTCGGCGATAGTGGTGATGACGAAGACTAGTCGGCGATGACGAAGACTATGGTTATGGCGGTGATGACGAAGACTAGTTGGCGATAACGACGACTATGGTGGTGATAACGAAGACTAGGATGATGATGACGAAGACTATGGTTATGATGACGAAGACTAAGCGGCGTTGACGATGACTATGGTGGTGACAAAGACTATGCATTGACAGTGGCGACGAATAGTATGGTGAGATAAAGACTATGGCAGCGATGACGAAGACTGTAGTATGATGACGAAGACTGGACGAAGTCTAGTCGGCGATAACGATGACTATGGTGGTGATGACGAAGATTAGTTGGTGATGACGAAGACTATGGTGATAATGACAAAGACTACCACAGCGATGTCGAAGACTGGTGGAGGTGACGAAGATTAGTCGACGATGACGATCCATCATAATGTTGCAGATGATGAAGATGCTTATATGATAACGAACAAGATCATTGGGCATATTGAAATACATTTCCAAAGCAGAAATATCCGTTCAGTAATCAGTGTCGCCGTTAAATTTTCTTGGCCTTTAGAAGATTTTTTATTTCAGAGAACCCGGAAGTCCGTCAAAAATTAGCTTCAAATCTCAGCGCTCAGCGGATCTTATGGTATGGGCGTGGGAATTAGATATCTAACATATCTGGGCAAAAGTCACCTAAAAAGTTCGAAATTGGCAGTTGCACAGACGTGTTCAAAGGAATGGGAAACAACAATTCGGGGGATGCCTGTTTTTTTTTTTGAAGAAAAAAATCCGCTATAACTGCCGCAATCTTGACATTGTGCGGTAAAAGTTTGATCACGACCATCGTTTTTGGTAAGTGACATCCCTTATTTACTTCTTAAAGTCCTGGCTCATCCCTTGAAACTCATTTGATAAGTTTCACCCTTTAGAAAAGTGCGATAGTTTTGCCTTCACCCCTGCAGACAAAGTAGCCTTCATCTACTGGTCAAGTAAGATCTAGAGCAGGATCATCTTTACTTTACAAATTGTGTAAATGTGGACACCAAGAACAAACACAACCATGCTCTTATACTCTTGTTATCTCCCATTTGACCGACATGACATAAATAGGAAAACAAACTAAAGAAGATGCTTTAACATGTCATGAAGGTTGCGTTCTGGCATTGACTGTCTGAAAGACGTTTCACTTCAAAATTCAGGCAAGTCTGGAAAAGGATGGTCATTTTATTATTATTGTACAAGCTCATTACTTCCTGTTTATTCTTCGGATTTCGATTTGTACACCTTTTGTCAGTTTGCCTACTTGCTCGTATGGCAAGCCGTTTTACTTTTTATTCCGGAATTAGAGATATTCGAAATAATTTAGGATATCTTTAAAAGAATTCAAGATATCTTTGGATATTTAGAGATATCTCTAATTATTTACAGATATCTTAAATTAGTTATAATTATTTAGAGATATCTTTAATTTCATTCAGATATCTGAAATTCAATTCATGATATCTGGAATTTTATTCAAGATATTTTTAATTCTTTTCAAGATACCTCTTATTCGTTAGTTTTTAAAGATATTTTAAAAAATTCAAGATATATTGAATTAAATTTTAGATACTCTCCAAATAATTTAAGATATCTCTAAAGATTTCAAGTGTGGCGGAATTTAAGATATATTTCTGAATAATTCTAGCAAAACAAATTAAAAATTAATTTTCTCACTTAGGCACATTGTATAGCTGTATAGTAAACAAGTCAAGTGTCAATAGATAGGTGTTGGGTATATCTACAATTTCAATGACAGGTAGTGAACTGAGCAATTATTGTATGCAAAATATTAGCCCATTTGTATGAGTAAATTGTGTAACATTTGACCCCATATGTAGGGTCAATTATAACAGCATGAAGGGTCAATCATTTCAAATCTTGGATACACGATCTGTTCTTAAATTATTTTCACGCTGAAATATTTATTGGACTACATATATCAAAATAAGTGTGAAAAAGGTTGTTATATAATGTATATGAATATCAATTTCAATCTATATTCTATAAAGTCCTCCTGGAAAGATAATTTTCGCGGATTGGGTATACACATCAAACAAAGAGTGCCAACTTTCACGGCTGTTACAATAGACCCCACATAGAAACTCAATGCTATTGTGTTAAATACACCGACGGACAGTTTTAATGCCTACATTTTTGAAGCAAATATTGATCTCCTTTTTAGTGTATGTGGCTCGATCATTCACTGCATATTTTTCATGTGACACTGAAACGTATAGAAAGTGTTAACATTTACTAGCTCAAAAAATGATTTTCAGCGAATAAATTGTTCACAGGTAGGTCTTCGTCTGTAGTTCATATACATGGATAGACAAGATGGCTACGCATGCGCACATTGCATCACAAGGGTGTACACTCTTACTATGGTTCCGCAACTGGCACTGTAACAAATCATGTAAGATTCGCGCCCTTACATCAGCGATGCTGGGTTTTTCCACTTGTTAGAAAATCGAGCATCTCAAAGCCACCAAAAATGTACGCATCACTGCTCCCAAACTTTATTTCAGGAATGGTTTAAGGGATAAGAAATATTTAGTGAGGGCGCTGTAAGTACCAATGTTGTAGTTGTCGGGGCACAATATTGGCAGAGAATTGAAGATATCTCTAAATAATTCAAGATATCCTTAAAAGAATTCGAGATATCTCTAAATAATTCAACGTATCTGTAAATAATTCAAGATATCTCTAAAAGAATTCAACATATCGCTTAATAATGCAAGATATTTCTAAATAATTCAAAATATCTTTAAATATGGTGGAATTAGAGATATCTGTAAATATGGCGGACCAAAAAAGTTTAAAACTTTTGTCACCCGTCGCACTTTGTGCTGGTTGTTATGTGTCCGACAAACGCACACTATACGTACAGTACAGGCCTATAGGCCTACTGCCAGATTGCAAGCGTGCATTACTACTTGCACAACACTCAGACCAGGGATCTACTATTATTTGGCTCAGACACTATAAAATTATGGACACCGTAAACCTGTTCTCGACAGAATTACACAATAAAAGCATAATAAATGTTTAGAAATTATCATTTTGCCATGTAAACCTGAATTTTTCATGTCATATCATTCAGTCATTTTTACGAGAAATTTAATGTCTATCCATTGATTACGACAATCTCACTGAGGCAAACAGACAGACAGACGTCTAGACTAAAGTGGTAGATATGTGCCGCCCAGGAATTCAAAATCATACCTGCAGTATGAGGTTTTTTGGGTAACTGCAGTATGAGAGCAACAATCTTTCATACCTGCTCTAATCTTGAAATTATTTAGAGATATCTAAAATTCTTTTAAACATATCTTGAATCCTTTTATAGATATCTTGAATTACTTTAGAGGTATCATAAATTATTTCAAAGATATCTTGAATTATTTATAGATATCTTGAATTCTTTTAACGATATATTGAATTATTTTGAGATATCTTAATTTCTTTTAAAATATCCTGAATTATTCAAAAATATCTTGAATTATTTAGATATATCTTGAATTCTTTTAAAATATCCTAAATTATTTTGAGATATCTTGAAATGTTTAGAGATATTTTGAATTCTTTAAAGATATCGTAAATTATTTAGATATCTTTAATTTTTTAAAGATACCTTGAATTATTTAGAGTTATCATTTCATTTAGAGATATCTTTAATTATTTAGAGATAGCTTGAATTCCGCCATATTGAAAGATATCCCAAATTCCGCCAGATATCTCGAATTATTTAGAGATATCTTGAATTATTTAGAGTTATCTTGAATTTCGCCATATTTAAAGATATCTCTAATTCCGCCATATTAAAGATATCTCTAATCATTTAGAGATATCTCGAATTATTTAGAGATATCAGAAATTTAATTGCAGATCTATTGAACTATTTCTTGAATTATTTATTTTCAAGATATCTTTTAAAACTGAATAATTAAAGATATCTTTAAAAGAATTAAAGATATATTTCCGATAAAATTACAGAAAATTAAAAAAATCAGTTATCATACGGAATAGAATTTCAATATCTTGATTAAAATTAAAGATATCTCTAAATAATTCTACCTAATTTCAGATATTTCTAAATAATTAAAGATATCTGAAAATAATTAGAGATGTCTCAAAATATTTAAAGATATCTTGATTTCTTTTAAAGATATCTTACATTGTTTAGAGATATCTCTTATTCTGGAATAAAAGTAAAACGGCTTACCATACGTCTGGCGGCGTACCCATGTTACATATTGGGCAGCTCTGCTGAAATTTTTATTTCCTAACCCAGGTTACCCGCGACTAAGTTACCGTATCATCTTTATTTATTTTGAGATTCGCAGTTCGTCTTTTCCGCAGCATCGAATTGTCCACATTTTTGCTCCTTCTCGAAAATAGCTAAAAACACGACTGAACAATATATTTGAGTTTCAACATTTTATTCTTTTTCACTTTCTTCAACACGTATTTGATTGTCAAGATACTATCACTTGTTGATATATAACAAAGTACATACTAAATTTTCGCTAAACTGGTTATATCGCACAGTTAAAAACAACGTCCCAATTCAAATTGTAATATATTTTCGCCTTTTTCTGTTCAAGTTCTTCCCGTAAGAATTCGGACAGTGTCACTGCCTTAAAGGGATGGACTATGAAACACTAAAATTGCGATGTTTAAAGGCGAATATGCTTTGCTATGTATGACAATACGCTCGTTCCATACGCGCAGTCATGAAAGTGTGTGTGCGTGGGGGGGGGGTGTGGGGGGGTGCTGCCAAGAGCAGCATGAGATATAAGTATATTCGCTTCACATAAAAATCATTATACGTTAGCGAGATTTAGGTGTACCTTTCCTCATGCAATCATGTATGGTACTATAGATAGCAGTGAAGAGGCGCAAACCAATAAACTGCACTCTTAGAAAAGAAAAAAAGAAGAAATAAAAAAGCTTCTGCTTGGAACCATTTAAAAGGCGAAATCGTCATATGTGCACAATATTTTAGAATTCCTTTCACATTTTTGATTGGTTGAAATTTTGCTGCGCGATTCGTTGTCTCGTATTGCAAGGTATATAGTTATTTAAAACGCCTTGAAGATCATTACACGAGTTAGTCCAGTAGGTTTCGGCCGATCGAAAGCAATTCTTTTCTTTCTTATCAACAGTCGTGAGTTCGAGCCCCGGTAGAATCGTTTATTGTGACTTTTGCTTTCATCTTCTTTTTTCTTCTTTTTCCAGTAATTTTCATTTGGTGACTATTATTGTAGTATTATAATACTAATCTTTCGCTTTCTGACAAACGCATTGAAAAAACAAACAAGTTTTCGTCATAGTAACGTAATGCGCTGTGTATGTAATTCGGCACACACAACGTACATGCTGGTGTCTGGCTGTACAAACCATGTACAAACAGACAGTAGATCGATCTTGCGTCCACAACCGGAAGTGACGTCAAAATAATCGTATCCCCGAATTTTAACGTATTCTAATGAGACGAGCCTTCCTCTTTCAAATTCAATAGCTTGTGACGTATTTGGAACCCATTTAGGTTCTTCAAGGACCGTAGATATGGGTTCCCCATCTGCCCATGGAACCTCAAAACCCCAGAATCCTAGGTTCCCGCGGTGGAACCTTTTAAGGTTCTATAGCTTGTCACGTATGGAACCCTCTGAGCAGCTTAGGTCAGTAGGTTATTCAAGGGACCGTACATATGGGTTCCCCACAGCCCCATAAATATCAAAACCACTGGAAATAAGATTCTCCGTTGAACCTTTGAGGGCTTCTTTATATGCTCATATTCTGCATGTATGTTTTACATTGAAAATTATGGGATTAAATTAATTTCCATCCATCATGTGTTAAGGCGAAAGGAATATTCCGTAAATTTTCATATATGACAGCCGACAACAGAACAAGTTAAGAAACAATTTGGTCACCGTGAAAGAAAAAAAACATGCTGATATTTTATTCCGTTTGGAGCCAAGATGATTATTTAAGCCTATGTTTGTATGTACAGATGTTAATTCAACAAACAGTATTTCTTTTCTTTAAAGTGTAAGGCACATGCCTAATAGTCAGGCAGTAAAAGTCGCCCAAAATTGGTCGGGAATGATAAAGACGAGGAACAGGGGTAAATACTAAATTGTTTAAGTGTTTTCTCACAATTTCTCCTCGGACTATGTCATTTATCACTAAATACGACAGTAATTAGCGTACATCAATTCATATACTCAGCGGTGTATAAAATATGCATGGGGAATGGGTGGGGAGGCTGAGAAGATTTTACTTTCCCAGTTACATGTTTTGCTTTCGAATGGGAGGTGAACTTGGGGATTTTTACAATTGATTTTGTAAAGTGTAAATTTTAAGGAAAATTACTTAAAGCTACTTTGTTGACAGGAGCAGCAACATTTGATGGAAACAATGTTTTCTTTTGAAACCAGGAAATTTAATTTGCTTTGCCCTATCTCCCTGCCCCCGGAGGCACAGCACGTTGAAAAAGCACAAACACCCCCGTGCATGATTGGTCTCACGAATCACTGTGTCACTGAATGACACGTTTGCAGGCATACATTGGCATGGCATGGACTCATGTTAACCTGTTAACGTGCAGGTCAGAAATGCAGTACAATTAACGTTTCTGATTGGTCGAAATGTTTACACAAGCGTGGACCATGCAACGCCGCAAAGTGACATACGTTAGTACGTTAGTCTGTTACTAGTAGGTCTTTGTTCGGATTTATTGGTGAAAGTTCAAACAATTTTTTTGTTTGGACGAGCTTCCCTCTTTAAATGATCTGACGACAAAGAGGTTTCCTTTAATTTATAAAATATATTCAGTTGCACTGCGAGATCTGCCAGTCAGTGGCGAAGCTTTAAACAGATAACTGTCCCAATTGCCAGGTTTATGAAATACTTGGCATTGAAATACTTAACGGCTTAATCTGTTAATAGCTGCAGAGCATTCAGATAGCAGGCTGGTTGGGCCTCCACCATTTTTTAGTATTTATCTTCTGGGAAAACTGGCTACACCATTGTCAGACTGTATGTCTTTTGATTATGTGTTATATAACAGTTTTAACAGTTTATTTACTTTTTTTCCCCCGATCTTTTTTTCAAAATAATACATGCATAATGTACAGAAAAAAACAAAGGTACAAATAAAAAATATGAACAGAAATAATGAGTCTTGAACATATTAGTCTTCAACATAAACAATTTCTGCGCGATATTTCAAAGCATAAATTAAAAACTTACTTTATACAATAAAGACTTGTTTCTAATATTAAGCAAACTATTAAGTAAGTTATATAAGTTTGAAGGAAAGCAGTTAACTGTTACAAATATTTTTTAGGCTTAGTCATTCTCCATTCATAGCTTCAGTTTTTCAGAAAATTGATGACAAGATTTTCCCAAAATTCCAGATTTCCGAAAATTCAAGAGGATTCCCAAAATTCAAGGGGATTACTGAAAATTCAAGAAGATTTCGATATTATACCTATTTTCCCGTGAGAGGTAATCTTTACACCCCTTGCTAGGACCATTGTTGGCAATTGTCCATCGTGTGAAGAGGTATCGGCCTATTTAAAGATTGTATTGCATTGCAAATTATGGCCGTGGCTCCCGTCGTCGGGGCCCTGTGCACTCCATGTACCTGTCCACGGACATACAAAAAAATGACTATTTCCTTGAAGAGATATTCCTGGAAATTATGAAATGTTCCAATTTAAATGAGTTTGAAGGAATTGTTTCAGATTTGTTTTTATACGATTTAGATTCAAGTTTAGCAGTTACCGTAACTACAAGCTTCCTGGTATTTTAATCATATATAAACTTTGAAATGATATAAGTTTTAAATTTAAGAAAATTATGAAATTCAAGAGATTTTTTATTGGGATAACAAATCACCGCTAACAAAAAGCTATTAGTCAGCCAAAATCATAGAAAAGTGAGATCTAGAGACACAGGTAAAACCCTAAAATGTTGTACTAGCAAGTTACTTTTTTCTCAAGATCTGCATGCTTTACAATTTAAACTTGTACATGCCTGTTTACACGTGTTCTTTTCTAGAATCAGCTGTTTTCTGGGGCCCACTTGAGAACTTCGAACCTTTGTCATAGATATATAAATACCTAAAATTTGATTGAGCCCGCAGCCCGTTAATCAAACACATGTATTTACTACTCAAATATATTCTACCCTCTACTGCAAAACAACTTAATGTTTTTTCTTGTAAAATCGTTCAAATTGGAATAGATAAAAGTATTTGAAAAGGCGACGTGCGATAGGGTGCTTTGACAGTTGGTGAGACGGATAACCTGATAGCTCCAAAGTTCACCACTCCCTGGAAAAAGGGAATTATGCGATTTCTCAATAAGTCGATTAAATTGTGAAACGTCATAATTAGCGGGTTCTTGTTAGGTCGTACTGTCGCAGAAAATTGCATTTTGGTTTGTTAGAATGTTAAAGGATAAGTTTAATGGCTTGCCATACAACCACATCCGTCTTAGTTTGCTACATGCATGAACTGATGAAAGAGGGATAGGCGCAGGTATATTATGGAGGAGACGGAGGGATGGTGGAGGGGAAGAGATATGTTGACCTAGCTGCCTAATAACGATCCGGATGAAACGAGCCTAAAGTGTCAAAAGCAAAACAATAAACTGATAAAGAAATAAGTATTGCTAAAAACAAGAAAGAAATGGTAAAAAAGGTTTTTAGATATTTTTTTAGTCTCACAAGGGACCATAAATGTTTTGCTTGCCACAGGCCCCACCTCACTCGATGGCCCTGATAATGGTGAAGTAGTGGAGGGCAATGAAAACATAAAACGTCACAATTTGACATAGTGACGAATGCAAGAACCTAATAGTGACGAATGTGACGAAAACATTTTCAGTCGACTTATATGATATTCGTTACTAGGGCCTAGCAAGGACCTTTCACAAGGTCATTGGGCAGTTGGGCCACATGCATATGTGAAAATGCGGCGAACAAAAAACAGGACAACAAATGAACTGATGAATAGCCATGCAGAATGTTGTGTTATTGCATTATTAATTCGTTCAAAAGAAGTTTTAAGTTAAGTTTTGAAGTGACTGGTACCGGAAGTGACGTCAGCAGTCTATTATCTTAAATTTCTTATATGGGTATTAAGAGATTTTAATCATTTCTGACATGTGACACTGACAATTAATTCAGATGTTTATGTATGATAGCTACTTTTCAGATTGTGTCTTATTTGTTTGTAGCATGCATATCGCATGTCATGAATAATCAGTATTTGCAAATAGGCAAGTAATTATTTTTTTCACATCTGTTCAGATCATATGTCCTGTCCTGCGTCAGGTCGTATAGTTGTAAATAAAATCTGCGATGCTGTAATTCAAAACCTATAAAAATATTAAAAATATAATATATATATATATATATATATATATATATATATATATATATATATATATATATATATATATATATTATATATATATATATATATATAATATATATATATATATATATATATATATATATATATATATATATATATATATATATATATATATATATATATATATATATATATATATATATATATATATATATATATATATATATATATATATATATATATATATATATATATATATATATACCAATTTAAAACCTATTGGTAAGCGCGTATACTGTAAATCCACTTTTTAAATTAAGTGTTGTTTAATAGTGGTTGTGTACATCAGCACTGTGTAATTATTATCAACTTGTTGTTTAAAAAATGGGTTGTGTAAAATGTAATTGTTCATTGTAAATTAAGAATGAATATAAAATGCTGCCAAGTCGGTACTTTAAACAACTGTTGTGTAAGAAAAAATCTAACACGTGATTTAAAAGACCCAATCAACGATCAGTAAAGTTTAGGTGATCATGCATTATGTGCGCGTTACCCCATGCCCGGTACTTGAATGCTGACTTACGAAATGGATAATAGACCACGGGAGTGGGAACTGGATTAGCAGTTCATTAACAACTTCAAGGGTAAGTGCACACTATTTTAATCGCGTCGGTTATAAAATATGACTTTATAATAAACTGGATGTGACTTCAGTCACCCGCGATTATAAAATGGACCTAGGATATTAACAAATCTGACTATAGGGCCTAGGCCTTTGTGCATACTATAGCCTTATACAGTTATAGGCCTAACGTTACTTGCATCTATGCAGACCAATGCAGATGCTACTTGGTTTAATCATGGATATGCAGGGTGATACTAATAATGGGGTGACTGAAATCACATCCAGTTTATTATCCGAATCGATCAAAATATTGTCCACTTACCAGTGAAATTGTTAATGAACTGCCGATCAGAGTTTTTAAGCACATGGTAGCTCCCATTTTTTACTTAGCTTACCGCATCCCTGTCTTGATCTCACGAAATCTCCCCACCCTCTCCCTCCACCACCATAAAGAATAATGGGGCCACCACTAGTGTGAACAAATGATACATTGTTTACACAATTGGGTTGGTTAAACAACAAAAGTGAACACATGTTGTGTAAAATGTTCTCCACAACTGGGTTGGTTAAATTAATTTTTAAACAGCTATTGTGTATAAAAAGTTCCCAACTGTTTTTTAGAAACCTACACAACACTGCGGTTTTGTACTTTTTATACAACAGTTGCTAGGTAAACAGCAGTTGTGTAAAATTTGTACACAAGTTGTTTAAAATTTTACACAACCGAAATAACAGTGTAAGTGTATGGATATCATAGACAGATAGAGCATACGAATTTCAACAATCAGACTATACAACGACTGAACGAGCTACAAACAAAACACCAAGTGCGTTTGAAATGCAATCTGAGTGTTTAAGATAATGTACCGACCGCCCAGCACCTGGATAGTTATATCCTATGACGTATACTAATTGCATACTAATTGAGCTTTCATCATCAAACTAACTTTGCGATTTGTTTTAGAAATATTACATCTACTTGAAATTTCCCTGGATAGAAAAAATTGTGTAATAATGCATGTACATGCAGGCAGAATTGCAACACCAATGCCGTCATCGTAGAATATACCTTCCACCAAAGATTGGTATTAAATAAAGTGTAACGCTATACGTACTGTTGTGAAATTGTAGGTGTGTGGGTGTGTCTGTGTTGTTTTAAGATTTATATTTCTCTGTCCCAGGATAAAGCTGATTATTTCTGAATGAGAACATAGATGCATGGAGTGGGAGGTGTGGGGGGGGGGGGGACTTATAACTATGGGGCTGAAGTATACTTCAGGGGGTATTAAGGGCCGTAATTGATGTATAAATTTTCAGACCACCTGCTTGATCTCCCTGATCTCCCTGCTTGTGCCAGTGGGGTTTCGACAGGATCATACGGCTCCCCTTCCAAAAAAGTAAAGATTTTTAGGCGATTACCTTTTTTGGCTTTTCAGTTAAAAAAGCCTCCGAAAAGTGCAAGTGATTGCTATTTTGACAACATGTTCGATTCTTTTCCATTGACACTCAAACCAGACAGACTACATGCAGACATGTCTATACTCCTGCTGCCCTCCGCCCAGTGCCCTTTCCATTTCCACATTCTTCACTTATTTAGGTAATGAAATAGTTCTTAAATTATAGTCAGAATTTGCAACATGAATTAGTTTATTTTTAAGTCAAATATCTTTTTAATGATACAATTGGAGGAAATTTACGTTTGGATATGGTATAGCACATCCCGAATTTAAGTGCTCTTAATTATGTCATAACAAGCTGACAAGGAGGTATCACTCTGAACGGCCCACCTCCTTGGGCATACCACCTAACCACTGACATGGGAGAGAAAAAAAAATGAAAGAAGATGGCGACAAATCACAGATCGAATAGTAAACCGAACCTGCTGATCTGAAAAGACTTAAAATTTCCTCCACGCCTAGCCGGTCAAACGTTACAAAAAAAAAGAACAAAGAAAGAAGGTAGTCAGGTAGTTGGAAGTTAGTTCATCAACCCGTTTTGGTGCTCTTGAAATGGAAGAAGAAATTTTTGATCCCAGCGACAGTCTGACAGTGATCTAGGAACTGGGTCGTTAGTACAACATGCTGTCCCATCAGCATTCAAATAGTGTGGACTGTCCACATGTGCCTTAAGTAAGCATGATAGAAAGTTAACACTAGGTCAAGCGAGTGCGAAAAGTGATGATAGTACATTGATTCGGAGATAGTGTCAACAGTGATCCAGGCAATTCAGCCCATGATTATGAAGGCAGTGTCTGAAGCTATATGTAGCACATTAGAAACAATCATAAGCTCAATAAAGGCAGACATAGATAAGATGAGATCCGATAAAGAGCAAAATGAAAAGTTTAAATAAGAAGTTTAGCAACAGAACTTTGAGATCGAACGTTAAGAGCAATATACAAGGAAAGACAACATTCAAAGTATTTAATCTGGTGGAAAGTAAGAATGAGGCCTTAGATGAAAAGGTGACTGGCATTGCTAACGACATAGAGATGAGGAAAGAGAAGATTGGTGTGTGTCACCGTCTTAAGGGGACCAAGGGGGAAGCCTCCCTGTCATTGTTCGGTGACCAGGGGGAAGCCTCCCTGTCTTCGTTTGGTTTGCTAGAAGAGTCAACTAAAACCAACATCATGCGAGCAAAGAAACTGTTGAAGAAAGAAAAGCCGAACCATACTGCCATAAGGACATATTTTTAGTGGATGATATTACCAAAATATGTCAAGCGACTCTTCGGGAAATTAGAATTGATCCAAATATTTCAAAAGTTTGGACAAGTGATGAAACAATCCATTGCATTGCACATATTAATTGTCATGAGAAAAAAAATGTGAAGAAGAGAGGCTAAAAACTCTAGGATTGTATTTAAATTTACAGGCCAGGCAGGCTCCAGATACCGATGAGAGTGGTGATCTCAAGCTAGACAATGAACATTGCTTTAATTTTTGTTCAAATGTTTTAGGTGACCACACTTATTTATGCACTTGCATCTGCCACCTCTATTTTGAAGTTACTGGGTCTTAACGTTTAAACATGAAATGGGAGTATGGTATATTTAAAGATTATCTTATTAATGGCTCTGATATAATTTGTCTTACAGAAACCAAAACCGATTACATTGATAACGCTAAATTCCCTATTCACAACATCATTTGCGCAAATAAGGAGGTTTCTCCTAGCTTGAAACTTGGGGGTTTCACGGTATTGCAATTCTTACATCTAAACTTTTACCTTGTGGCTTTAAAATTGTTAAAATATATTACGTCTGAAAGTGTCCTATGGCCAGATGGCTGTATGGGTAAAGGTAAAACTGGATTCTCGTAGCACTGATATTATTATCGGTGCTGTTTATATTCTTCATGAGATATCTAAGTATCACCATGCAAGTTTATTTGATGATAGCATCAGTGATTATATCTTCCTCCTCTTCTTCTTCTTCCAAGTACTCCATTTGCATAATTGGGGACTTTAACTCTACTCTCGGTGATTTGATTATAAATGATGAAGCAAACCTTTTCAATGATGGTTATCCTAACATTTTTACGAATTCGAAAGAGGACCTTGATAGACGTGGCTGCAGTACTGAACCATTTAATTGTGATAATAAAACAAACAACAATGGGAATAAGTTGATTAAATTGTGCAAAAGCCTTGATGTTCATATTGTTAATGGAAGATTAGGGGAGATCTTAATGTTAGTGCTTTGACCTTTGACAATGTTAGTAACATTGATTATGTCATTGTATCTTCTGATTTACTTCCATTCATATCAAACTTTTATGTTGACTCTTTTGATCAATTTTTATCTGACAAGTACCATCCGATTAAGATTGAATTCGCATTTCACAAATCAGAAAGTAATGTAAGGAATAATTTGTCAAACACCAAAATCGAGGACAGTGTGCAATTTGAGTTTGCTTCTAGAATTTTTTGGAGACAAGATCATAGGGACATGTTTCTCAAATCATTTGATGATTCAGCTTTAGCTGATCTCACAAAGAAAATGGATGATATTGATACCAATACGTTCTCGCAGCATTGTATGGATGGCCTGTATTGTATCTCAAGAGATTTTTTTTTAACAATTCTGCCTCGGCTTCCAATATGATTAAAAAAGTACATTTTCCAAGTTGGAAAGGAAAATAAAGCTCTTTTATTAGGAAGTGGTTTAATACCGCTTGTGCCACTGCACGTATCAAATACCTACATGCAAAAAAGGTCATACTAGAATAGCAAAATAGATCAAACATTTTAACTCTGAATGCACTTTCTAAAGATTACAAGAGAGAAGTGAAATTGGCAAACAAATATTTTTTTTCAAATCTACTCTTTGAGCTGAGTACCACTAAAACGAAGTAATCCCAAGCTCTTTTGGTAGTTTGGAATACACTAAATAATGCAAGAGCAACTAAGGATAGTAGTCAGGTAGATGTAGCGTCCAAATTATTGTTCTTTACGATCATTTTAAAAGGCTCAATGAGGCTAAAGTTAACGAAACCAATGTGACGAGCATGAGTATGTCAGTGTGCTCTAATTCTGAACTGAACTGCTGAATAGGCCTATTTCAGTTGATGAAGTTAATGCTCAAATTACCAAGCCTCAGAACAATAAGTCTACGGTATAGATGATATATTCCAAATGAATTTTTGAAACATTGTCCTGCCAGTATGCGGGTTGATTTGATCACAAAATTATTTAATACTATATTGGATACAGGCGTTATTCCTTTTGATTGGTCAATAGGTATGATTAAACCCATCTGGCTTTTGATTGGTCAATAGGTATGATTAAGCCATCTTTAAAGGTAAAGGGTCAAACAAAAAGATGTTGACAATTATAGAGGTATTACTTTACTTTTATGTATTGGTACTTGTCACTGCAGTTTTAAATGATACAATTAAATATGTCTTCACAATGAATGGTGTTCTATGATCAAGTTGGGTTCAGAAAGAATCACTCAACTGTTGATTATATCTTCGTACTTTAGTCCATGATTGAACTGTATAAATGGAAACATGAAAAGCTTTACTGTGCATTTATTGACAATCAAAAAGCCTTCGATTCCATCGATTGGGTTTCACTATGGTACACGTTATTGGCTTACGACATTCACGGTCAAATTTTAAACGTAATTGAGAATCTGCATTTCAGTGCAAAATCATGGTCATGAACAATAGTGTTAAATCTGACTTTTTAGTTGTAATGATGTTGGTGTTCGACAAGGGGAAAACCTTTCCCCTCTATTGTTTGCAATTTATCTTAAAGACTAAATTAACTAAATTTTTTTAAAGGAAACATTACAACAGTACAATGGGCTGATGGGTTGGATTGGCGTACCAACTTGTTTCGAAGAGAAGCAACGATGACTATGAACTCTATCTAGGGCTGTTTTATATGCAGATGCTAAAGTGATCTTTGCTGAACGTGATGATCATCTACAAATTGCTCTTGATGCTGTGAGTAATTATTGCCAAACTTGGCATTTGAATGTAAACACCAACAAAACAAAACTCAAGGGGCAAGGTTAAGAAAAAAGCTGTTTGCATATTTGGTGATAGAATTTTAGAAGTCGTAGATGACTTTTCTTATTTTGGGTATAACTTTTAATTATAACACCAACTTTAGTCAAGCAAAAGCCAAGCAGATTAACCAAGCAAGAAATGTATTGTATACAGTTTTCTTGCAAAATGTTATAACTTAAATCTCCCAATTGATATTCAACTGCAACTGTATGATCAAACAATTGTACCAAGTTTGTTATACGGTGGTCACGTGTGGGGCTTTGAAGATACTACTCATATTAAAAAATTCAAATTAAGTACTTCAAGCAAATACTGAAGCTGGGCAAGAACACTACAAACTGCATGGTTTATGGTGACCTTGGTAAACTGCATGGTTTATGGTGACCTTGGTAAACTGCATGGTTTATGGTGACCTTAGTAAACTGCATGGTTTATAGTGACCTTGGTAAACTGCATGGTTTATGGTGACCTTGGTAAACTGCATGGTTTATGGTGACCTTGGTAAACTGCATGGTTTATGGTGACCTTGGTAAACTGCATGGTTTATGGTGGGCTTGGTAAACTGCATGGTTTATGGTGGGCTTGGTAAACTGCATGGTTTATGGTGAGCTTTGTAAACTGCATGGTTTATGGTGAGTTTGGTAAACTACATGGCTTATGGTGAGCTTGGTTAACTGCATGGTTTATGGTGAGCTTGGTAAACTGCATGGTTTATGGTGAGCTTGGTAATATGCATGGTTTATTGTGAGCTTGGTAAACTGCATGGTTTATGGTGAGCTTGGTAAACTGCATAGTTTATGGTGAGCTTGGTAAACTGCATGGTTTATGGTGAGCTATGGTGAGCTTGGTAAACTGCATGGTTTATGGTGAGTTTGGTAAACTGCATGGTTTATGGTGAGCTTGGTAAACTGCATGGTTTATGGTGAGCTATGGTGAGCTTGGTAAACTGCATGGTTTATGGTGAGCTTAGTAAACTGCATGGTTTATGGTGAGCTTGGTAAACTGCATGGTTTATGGTGAGCTTGGTAAACTGCATGGTTTATGGTGAGCTTGGTAAACTGCATGGTTTATGGTGAGCTATGGTGAGCTTGGTAAACTGCATGGTTTATGGTGAGCTTGGTAAACTGCATAGTTTATGGTGAGCTTGGTAAACTGCATGGTTTATGGTGAGCTTGGTAAACTGCATGGTTTATGGTGAGCTTGGTAAACTGCATGGTTTATGGTGAGCTATGGTGAGCTTGGTAAAATTGCATGGTTTATGGTGATGGTAAACTCTTTATGGTGAGACTTAAACTCAATAGCTAAACTGATGGTTTATGGTGAGCTTGGTAAACTGTATCAGGTTTATATGTAGCTTGGTGAGGACTAAACGACAAGAGTTTCTTTAAATCACCTTGGATTTCAGAAGTTAAGAGTTTTTTGATAATTCAGGCATATTATATATTTGGGATAATTCAAACTTGATTTCTTATCAACCTGAACAAAATAATAATTTTTCTTGGCTTAACTTCTCAGCCAAAGGCTCGATGATGTAAATGCGCCAGAACAAGCTGGCTTTCAGAAGTGAGTAGTTAAACTAGCTGTCAAACTTATTGAACATTTAAAATTAAGCCTCGATTAGAGGATTATCTAATTATCCTTTCCGAGACTTTGAGCATATCTCTGTGTAAATTTCGCTGTGCTAATTCTAGGATTCCAATTGTATACTGGACGCTTTGAAAATATTGACTTGGCTAACAGAACCTGTCAATTTTGTCCAAATGATCAACGGGGATGATTTTCATCTTTTGCTGAAGTGCCCTTCATTTGCTGATAGTAGGAGAAAGTAAATTAATCGATATTATTGGAAGAAACCCAGTGTTGCCAAAATGATTCACCTTTTGCAGTCAAAAAGCAAGAGTACTCTTATCAACCTTGACAAAATTTCTGCAGAATTATCATGGATAAGCATTCATTTTACTTGGTCACTATTTTCCCTCACTTCTGTACATACAGACATATGTTGCTTTGAAAAAATGTGTATTCGAATTTACTAAGTATTTTTGTATTATATGTGTTTAGAATAGTATATGTATTAGAATAAAATATTTTATTAGAATAGATCCGTCCACTTTTTCTTTCACAATTTGGTGGCTGGCGCCATCACTTACACTTGTTCAATTAATACTTGCTATCTTTTCCCAATTTGTTTATGCTGAACATGCATACGTATGCTTCATTATAGACTGTATAGGCCTACTTCAAATGAGGTGATAAAGAGTGAATAAATAAACTGTAATGGATGATGGTCGTTAAAAAAAAAAATTGGTGTGGGGAGGGGGGGGGAGGGGGGTGTACAGAATCGAAGTTTCGACGCTAGTTACTTTGGGTAAACAGGTAGAAACTGTAGAAAAAGAAATTCATTTTTCATTAATCACCCCTCCAGTAATGCAGTATGGATTGAAATATGTGATATCCTGATGTTTAAGTGTAGAAATGAAATATTGATCTCCAAAGCATGGATTTCACACGAAGCGGGTCAGCCGGTACAGTAACTGTAATACGTCATCAGTTGCATGTTGTTCACCAGGAACCTCGACCTAAGCTGCAATGTTAAAATAGTTGAATATACAATAAATAAAGTTAGTTGCGTTTTCCGCGCCAAAGTCTAGCATATAGGCCTACAGGAACAAAACGTTTCCTGTTCAACCACGTACCGAGAAGAGCATTGCATTCTCAGTTTAACAGTTTAATAATCTTTGGATTCTGTGTATACTTATCAAGATATGAGTTATCAAAGTTTGAAAATATTGTAATATATATTGAAAGAAATGTGATGTATGAATAGGAAAACACCTCAAAATGCTTTTGTTTTTTATTATAGTTCTTCCCTTAATTTCAGACCTTAAAAATGTTCAAAATGCCTTGTCCAGCTTTAGGTTGGTTGAAGTCACAAAAGGCACGTCCCGTTCATACATCACAAGAGTAAAACAACTTGAAAATTTGCATATTTGCACACAAATCTTCAAAAAGCAGTAAAACACTCAATTTTTAATTGATTTTGATGATATGGTTACTTCTTCATGCGTTTTAATATATTTGAAATTAAATTAGCTAATGTTTCCTCTACCTGTCCATGTGCCTGTCCATGTACCTATAATTAAGGATATACGAACATGTTCGTACATATATTTCTATAAATTCAAGACCCTGTGACAGGGCTTCGGGTCAAGGGGCCGCGCTTTGTGTTACTTTTCCCAAATAGACAATTTAAATTCTTTCTTGACCCATCCTCTGTTAAAAGTTCATCCAATTTTCAATATTTTAAGCTCTGTGAAAATGTATTTGAAAACCAATGTATATTTTGCTTGTCTCTGGTCCACCACTGTTGAATTTGCCTTGCCCTCCAAATAAATGCCCGCCACTACGATGCCTGGCTGTACTTTTTTTTTATTTTATTGATTAACACATGGATCTATAAACTGAGAATAGATCCATGATTTTATCAGCTGCAGATATCAGACACCAATCAAACATCACCTGCAGAGATCTATAAAAACAAAAATAAAGATAATCTATTTTAAATCAAGTATTTGTTAATTGTAGTCCCAAACGCGTGTGATAGAGACAGGCTTTTTGCCGAGACTAAGATTGTCATGCCCTTATCATATGTATCAGTCTAAGTAGTTTAGTTAATAGTGGATAGGATCTTCAAGTATGTAAACATGGTAGGTAGACATATGCTTACAAGCTTATAAGACAACGGTTACCGTAATTCATTGGGTACATAACAAAAATACATGACAAATGTTTTGCACATTTTTGTCAACTCGTTGCGTTTTTTTGCATTAAAATCCATGAAATTATAAGCTGTGTGATTTGGTTCACTAAAAGGTTGAGCTTGAGATGGGGTTAAATCCCCCTTCCCTAAACCTTCACCGCCAGTCTTACCTTACCTAGCTGCTTTGTGCCAAATGGCACATAATGTTTCCACTCATTGCAGTCCTGCAGGCTGCAGCAATCTTGGTTTCGTTCCATATTTTCCACCCTGCCTTGTTTCTTTCTTTTCAACGGTTTTCCCAAGTCGTTATGGGTCTCCCTCTTTTACGTTTTCCATCCGGTGCCCATGTTAAAGCTGTCACACCGCCAGTCCTTTCCGCTTTTCGTGGACCAGCATTATCCCTGAGTACGGTCCTGCATATACGTTTCTGCTAACTGGCTAAAGGAAATAATTCTGATTGCCTGCAGTGACGTGGTGATAAGCATATGGGAGAAGAGTCAGGTGTATGACGTCCTGCTTTACCAATATTTTCACGTTGTCAAAGCAAAGAGCTTCCACACAGCTTTGGTCAAAGTGAACAGTAATTGGACAAAGTGCCGCAAAAGTCGATCGTTTTCTTGTTTTCTCAACCTTTTAACTCTGCTTTGAATAGTTAAAGAGGGAGGCTCGTCCCATTAAAATACGGTAAAATTGGAGGGGGGGGGGGGTGCGATATTTTGACGTCACTTCAAGTTGTGGACGCAAGATCCGATCCACTGTCTGTTTGTACATGAGTTAGAAGAGAACTCAATGGTTTGTACAGCCAGACACTAGCATGTACGTTGTGTGCCGAGTTACATACACAGCGCATTACGTTACTGTGACGAGAAACTTTTTTTTTTTTTTAAATGCTTTTGTCAGAAACGAAAGCGAAATATTAATATCAAAATACTACAATGTAATAGTCACCAAATGAAAGTTACTGAGAGAAAAAAAGAAGAAGAAGATGAAAGCAAAAGTCGCAATAAACGATTCTACCGGGACTCGAACTCACGACTGTTGATATAAAAAGAAAAACCGCTTCCGATCGCCGTAACCAATTGGGCTAACTCGTGTAGTGACCTTTAATGCGTTTTGAATAACTATATACCTTGCAATACGAGACAAGAAATTTTCAAGCAATCAAAAATTTAAAAGGAATTCTAAATATTGTGAACATATGACGATTTCGCCTCTTTAAATGAAAAAGAAAGAATGAGCTGATGAGTAAAAGTGGTCCAAAAATTGGTAAACACCCAAATTTGAAAATGACCATCAATTGTTTTGACACGTCCACGACTTTTACATATGTTTCATATATGTTCAATGTTAAAACGGTTCGACGTCACCAGATCTGTTTTCGAGATTCATGCTGGGCAGAATGCCTTGAAATACAGTATTACCTATTGACTATCGCTATGATTAGAAATGAAATGTGATATTCAGACCAGTTTACAAAAGGTCATAAAAAGCAAACGGTGAAATTGGAAACGACGCCCATTGAACATGACACCGTCCCGATGCGCATGCCTATGGTCGGTGAGGGGGAGGAGGGAGGGGGAGGGGGTACTCAACAATATTTTTTATCAGAGCGTAGTCGAAATTTCACAATATGTTGTCGAAATTAGACAGCGCAATGATTGCCGAAAATATCAAATTGGTGAGACAAGTATTGCAATCAGTTTCACAATTGTTCGATAACGCGTTGCAATATTAGATTCGGCAGCAGTGTTTAAACTGGGCAGTCCGTGCAACTTGTCGAAAACATCAATTGGTAAACGTGTTGTCAATCATGTCAATACGCTGTTGAAACTGGACAACACGTTATTCAAACATTAACAAAAGGTTGTACTTCAACAACACATTTCTATCGGGATCGATACAGATATGAGATGAGGATGAGGGGTGGGGGGGGGGGGCGTGGTGGGGTGTGGGGAAGGGGTAGGGAAAACACCATTTTGCCAATTGCTCATCGGGTGCATAAGTAAAAGCCATATATTTGAATATTAGGATATTACTTTAAATTTGGGGTCATGGTCCCACTGTCAGGACTTGGGTCAGTGTCACTTCTTTCATCAATGCAGCCCCAATTACAACAACAGCGTCATTTAGGTCACTGTTTAGCTTTTCGTTATCGAACATAAGATATGCATTTCGAAAGTGGTACCCACGTGTGTGCGATGCCATAATCATATTAAGTCTATTTTTGTGTAAAATGTAAGGGCCAGACTTAGTCCTAACCACTTTCTCGACCTCCATCCTGCCATTATATCTGATTTTGAATATTATTTACTAACTATTGAACTAGAATTGCGTTTAGATGGTTTGTGTTCCGTAAAGCGGTCATGTCATTTTTAGTCTGGTAATCACAGGTGTAGAAACCGCGGGAAGGGGATGGGGGGGGGGGGGGGCAATAGGGGAACGTGCCGTTACTTTTCCGAAAAATGTTATGCCCCTTTTGAAAATGAAAAGTGCTCAGTTACTGACCCAATAGTAGGAAACTGGCGACTTTTGTCAGTACCATGCAAGTACGGGATGAATGTGTCCCCCATTGGACCCCGTTTAGTTTAATTTTTTGCTTTGGGCTCACTTATTCTATTTACAGAGTGGGATGGGGACATATGACTTGAAAACTGCCCCCTAAGAGGTCGTGCCCCACTTTTCGAATGCTTTCTACACCCCTGCTGTTAATACAGGTTAATATAAGTACGCATGCCCCTTGCACTCTTGTTATATAATACAATACAATACAATACAATACAATACAATTTATTACAGTGCTCTAGGCCATCTGGCCTTTGTCACAAACATTAACGATAAAATTAAATGGTACATGATTGAGGTTCTTACAACAAACAATAATCAAAGAGACTATATGTTATATAGTAAATGGCATAAAACATATTTAACCAATGGGCTCGAGCTCCGTGCTTTAATCTCAGCTCGGTGGAATCTGACAATATGTTTTTTTTTTTTTTAGTCTGTATAAACGCTGAGGTCATCGCTTCTTCCGTATAATACCTTTCACTTTTACTTTCTTCGACCAATACTGATTGCATATATGCGTGTCTAACTTTCTAAAACTAAAAATAATTTATACTTTTCCCGGCTGACTTCAAAATGATTTTCACTTAGTTTTTCATAAAACCAGATAACCTGTTTTTATTACTTCATACCGTTAATCACCCTCATTTGTTTTTAGAATTTTTTCGAGAGGTGGGTCCCGGAAATGAAATGATCACTACCCTACCGGAGAAACCTTTTTAAGTTTTCGTTATAGACGACATTTTAAGAATTCATGGCGAATGACGCCTGTACATCGAAGCAACAGGAACACGAAATACCCTTCAATTTACGCGGGTGCTTATATTCGTGCACCTTGCCAGCTAGCGCCTACGCCGGTGTGATAGTAGTTTCCACCCCGCCCCCTCCCCCCACGCCCCCACGCCCCCTTGCCCCCCCGCCCCCGTAAATTTGGGGCCCGGTCCTTATTTCCTAAGGAATGTGTAGTGAATTTGGTCTCTTCCGGACTTATTTTACTAGGTAATTTACTGGTGTGTCTGTACGGTTCCTTCAATTAATTTTGTGCACTGAAGTGATAAGCTAAAACCAAAGTTAGTAATATTTATGTACGGAATACAGTGCCGTTGTACCCGTAGAACTTGCCCACGAACAGAAAATGGCTTCCAGTAAGCTCTTCGGTGAAAAAGAAATCGATTTGGGCAGTACCCATCGGGATACACTAAAGAAAACAAAAACGTGATTTACGCAAAACGGCAGTGAGATTTACTGTGAAGGGATGAAAGGAGAAGAAAGGCTTTTTCTTGCAAATGGGGGACAAGTTGTTGTCTCCAAATTTCCTAGGAAAGAAGGGCCGGGCCCAAATTTCCTAGCGGACCGTTATTTACTATGAAGGGAGACCAAATTTACTGGATGGCTACGGTCTAATTGTCTAGGGGGCAAACATTTCTTCGGAAATAAGGGCCGGGGGCAAAGTTTATTGGGGGAAAAAAATACTATACACCGGTCGCCGGACGGTCAGAACCAGCTTAATGGACCCGTAAAACAAGAATTTTTTTTGAATAGTCTGATTAGTTCAGTGGTCAAGCAAGTTTATCTTATATGGCTGTATGGATAAGGAGTCCATCTTATCAGCTTATATAAAAGATGATTCAAGAAAAAAAATGGTATACAAAGCTTTAAAAAAAATAAGAAATTAATCCGTTAGCTGGTTAAGGAGATATTCAAGTTTAGCGATTTAAAGCTCTGTCTGTATGTTTTATCTTTGTAGAAATGGCTGGGATGATAGTCTACTGTCAGACTGTGAAAGGCTGTTGCCCTCATCTGCTCATCCTCATATTTTTAACAATTGTTAATGTATTTTGAAGAAACTTTAGTTAACTTTTTCACTATTGGAATTATTTTTTGTCGCACTTTCTTCAGGTGGATAATAACAATATTCCTCACCCAGATTATGTTTTACTACTTTCCTGACATATACCATCCAGCCATCATGGTTCTTGAACCACAAAGTCGTAGGACAAAATAATTTGGCTGTGATATCACAACCAGTCTGATTCCAGTCGTTTTTACACAAACCTGACAAATGATACCAAACTTTATACTTAAATATCTCCAGCCAACGGAATAAGGTTGTTGAATGCTTTCTGTACTATTTTGTTTCTTTTAAAGTCAGCTTTCATATAAGCTGATAAGATGGACTTGCTTGACCCCAGAACAGCTGAACACTAACCCTTTAACAATTAAATATTCAGTAGAAATTAATACGGTTTATTTGAACATTTATATCAGTATATCAGGGACGTCTGGATGTCTGGACGGGGTCTGGACGTAGCCAGATATTTAGAAGGGGGAGCGACCTGTGTGAAGAAATGTTTTGCACCCGGCGGACCCGATGAGATAATGCATTTACAGAACTAATCTCTGGGAGGGGGCGAGGGGCGGGAAGGGGGGAGGCTGAACTCTCGTTGACTGATTTTATTACCCAAATTGTTGGGTCTGACCTTTTCTACCGGTTTCTAAAGGCTGAAAGGGTTTTTGAAATGTAAGGTTTTTTTTTCTTTTTTCCTCAGAAAATTGGCTGAATCTTTGGGAAAATTAACCCAGTTTTTAGATACTTGACAACTAAGAGAAGCTCAGAAGCCCATACATGTCATGTCATGTCAAAGTACATGTCATAATTAAACTGTTACAGTTATTCTTTACGTTGCCCAAGGGCCGGGGAGCGACAGCTCCCCGTAGCCCTGACTACTTTCCCTGTAGACTGGAAGATAAGTAGGGCAAATGCAAACTTTCTTCGCGCAAATTTTGTCGTATACCCCACAGTGCACTAATTAAATAAAGTTTCTATCAAAAGTTGTTGCTAATCTGGTTTAAATTTTCGTATTTTTGGACAATTTTCGTCAAATGTTTGGTAATTCTCTTCATTTTCCAACAATTTTCTTCCATTTTTCTGGAAATTTCCTCATTTTAGGCAGTTTTGAGGAAAATGATTCATTTTACACAAAATGAAATTCCACTGCTAAATTAAACGTCTCTTTGCTCGCCTCCCCCTTCTTTTTCGGTACCCAGAGGGGGGGGGGGGGAGGCTGTCGCTCCCATCGCTTCCCTCGGCTACGTCCCTGATTTATATTAAAGATTATCAGATACCTCACGAGCAAGAAGAATAAATGTTAATATTCTAGAGACTTCAGAATAAAACGCTCTTACTTTTTGGCCGAGTGAAGGTTACTGGAAGAGAAACTAGCTTTCGGTTTGTCAGTTCGCTTTCTTTTCCATGCAGATGCATGTGCTGTAGTTATTAGGATGCGTGACTAATAAACGCACGATTTGTTTATTTTCTCCAGAAAATGTTTGGAAAACCGGAAATACTAGCAACGTTATGCATGATCCATCTCCGAAGTTTACTTAGTCTATATAACAAACGAACTTAAGGTCACAACAATTCCGCGAAATTAGGGATTATTGTTGACTGGATTCGATTGACAACAGCTGATTATTACCTGTGTTTTGTGCATGCACCTCGTGACTTTTCATTCTTGCGTTAAGTTTGTCATATCAGACAAATTTACTCACCACATTTCTCTTACATGTGTAAATTTTGGCTGCAAATGACTGAATATTGATGTATTGTACTGTTATCCAGTGGTGTAACTTTCGAGTCCTGGTACCATCAGGCATGTCAGGGGCGTAACTTAATAAGAGGGGGAGGGGGGTCAGGTAGAAAAAATCGTCGGACTATTCCAAGTTGGACTATTCCAAGTTTGACTATTTTGTCGGGAAAAACAATGTCCCAATATTAAAACAAAATTGTAGGAAAAAAGACAAAAAACTTTTGAAAATGTTCTCAATAATATCATTGATTTTGTGTTACCTTCGTGGCCGTATAGCACCCTCTCCAGTGGAGGATAGCCCATTAGGCTGCATAGGCTGAAGCCTAAAGCTCGGGGGGTCTTAGAGGCCCACCAAAATTAGGTGTAAAATTAAAATGCAAAATCATCTTTAAAAAATAGAAGTAAAAATAATCACGAGAGAAACGAAATTCAAAATTACAATGGTAGAAGATGATTAAAAAAAGAGTAAGTGAACCTAAAGGGTTATCAAATAATAACATTAGGATTTTCAGTAAAAGTCATAAGAATTCATAATTCATGAAAATTTGTATAGTATATTTACAAAAGGGTCGGGTTATACAGACTCAGCCTCAGGTCCATAAAAGCTTAATCCGCAAATGACGGGCCCTCCCTCTCCGTTGGCTGAATACCGATCTTAGTCGGGCAGAAATGTAGAATGTTGGGCGGATGCACTTACAGACTTATATCCTGTTGTCCTGGGCAATATCTCAGTCATGCCCGACTCAGCTAGATATCCTCCCGACCGCCGACTCGGCATATGATGCAGACAATATCCTACTTGGGCACAAAGTCGGGCAGAGATGTCAAATGTTGAATGTACTGTTTAAATCGAAGATAAGTCTCAATCATGCCCGAATCGTTATATCAGAATCGTGTTCTCCTGACTCAGCATTATACTGACAACATCATACGTGGACACTTAGGGATGAATTTAAACTGTTGGATGTCTGGATCTTCTGTGTAAATTAGAAATACATCTCAATCATGCCTGAATTGTCCAAATAAACCTCCACTCGACTCGGCATGATGCTAACTGGGCTCGGTTTGGACAAGTGCAGGCAGGCAGGGGACGTGTGTATGAACAGATGAAAGATTCCCGCCCTCACACGTTTAAAGTCAATTACAGAATTAAGAGCCCTGTCATGGGCCATATTTGGGTATCAAAAACTATATATCTTTCAGGGGCGTCGTCCCTTGGACCCTATCAGAGCTGTGTCCATGCAGCCAACAATTGTTGCCGAAATTTTAGGGGAAATTTCTCCTCTGTCTGACGGCGAATGCTTATGTAGATTTTCATATCAGAATTTAACATTTTCTCCTTTTCATCTAACATTTCGGATTTTTTGTTGATTTTAAGGAACTTTGCGGCAAAAAGAAGAAATCTTTAGACCAAGACTGCACCCTTGAGCCCCACAGATCTGTCTGAATTTCCCCAAATTTCACTGTTTCAGGGAAAATTTCTCGTCTGCCTGATGTTTAGAAGAAAAAAAAAGTGGTCTTCTTATCATCATTTAAATTTTCCGAATCAGTTTAGGTTGATTTTCAGACATTTTGGGGCATCAATGACAGTAAATCTTCAGAGCTTCCGGGCTTCGCCCCCCTGGACCTCTTTCAAGGGCTCTTAAGCGGAACTTCTTCTCCCTGGATCATACTCTTGCTTCGCCCCAGAATCCCACAATTTGCATTTATCAGACCAGGGTTTCGACCATAAACCTTAAAAATTTTGCCCAAATTTTCTCAATTTCAGGAGAAATTTCTCCCACTGTCCTATGCTTGTTTATAAATGGTAATTCAAATGCTTATCCAGTTATCTGAGTCGGTTTTAACATTCGAATTTGACATTGTCCTTCTTCCATCACTAACATTTTGGAACTGTCAGTTTTGAGGCAATGACTTATGAATTCCCTTTTGAAAGTGAACTGGTGAAAGGATTGCCTTCTCGTCGAAAGACAAAACGATTCCGATGCGACATGCTGGACATACTTGGGCAATCGAGCTCTCTAACGTCTTTGGGCAGTCGACGCTTTCTGACACCCTTGGGCAGTCGACTCTCTGACATGCTTAGGCAATCGACGCTCTCTGACATGCTTGGGCATGTCGACGCTCTCTGACTGTCTGACATGCTTGGGCAGTCGACGCGCTCTGACATCCTTGGGCAGTTGACGCTCTTTCACAATTTTGGGTAGTCGACGCTCTCTGACATTCTTGGGAAGTCGACGCTGTCTGACATCCTTGGGCAGTCGACGCTCTTTCACAATTTTGGGTAGCCGACGCTCTCTGAAATTCTTGGGAAGTCGACGCTGTCTGACATTTTTGGGCAGTCGACGCTATTCTCCGGCAGTCGACACTCTCTGACATCCTGGGGAAGTTGACGCTCTCTGACATCCTTGGGTTGTCAACTCTCCCTGAAATTCTTAGGAAGTCGAGACTTTCTGACAAGCTTGGGCCGTTGACGCTCTCTGACATCCTTGGGCTGTCGACGCTCTCTGACATCCGTGGGGAGTCGACGCTCCCTGACATCCTTGGGCAGTCGGCGCTTTCTGACATTCTTGGGCAGTCAACGCTCTCTGGCAGCCTTGGGCCGTCGACGCTCTTTGACATCCTTGGGCAGTCGGCGCTATCTGACATCCTTGAATCGTCGACGCTCCCTAACATCCTAGGACAGTTGACGCTCCCTGACATCCTTGGACACTTGAGTCTCCTTTGACGTAATTCTTGCGCCATTTAAACTGATTTTGCCCCGTTGGATTGAATGAGTAGAGCTTTGTCACAACACCCCTATCCTGGTCCGTCTTAAATTTGCATCTTACTAGTCCGTTCGGCACGACCATGCCTAATGGGTTTTTTTTTTATTAAAGTGTAGTTTTTCTCTTTACCTAGCTGCCTAATCAATGATAATGATGACCGTATATGAGTACTTACAGAACCGAAAGATTCGACTACAAAATGCAATCTGTTTTGAAACAGTATCTAAGCTTTCTTATATCAGAATGATTTCAGTTTCATAGGCTAAGTATAACCAGGGAGTTCAACAACTCCCTGGTATAACTCAGTGCTCAAAGTTTCCGTTGGACAAGGGAGAAGGTTCAATGACACGCGTTAATCAAATCAGAGATAATATTCACGTGTCTTCAATACCGTCCATATGTTACAATACGGCTGACTCTTCCTCTTTCCGAAACTGGTATTTATTTCCTAAACGAAACATACGAACAGTGACTGAGAGGAAAAGATTGTTTATGTACTATAGGGAAAAAGTTCATGGATGGTAAAAACCATAGGAAAAAGAACAAGTGAAATCACATGATAATCGGAAGTACGAATTCCCGATTAGCCGGTTTCTTGAACTTTTCATTGCCCATATATTTCAGTGGTTATTGCCGCTATCTAAATCTGAGATGATTTTGTAGTAAATTGGCCGAATTGCGCTCAGATCAAGATAATGTGAAAAGCAACATCAACAGATAAAGAAGTAAACAATTTATTTTTGAAAGGTTTATTGGTGAACTTCTGCAAGTGGTTTTATGAGTGGTGTGCGTCGTGACCGAGGAACAGTATTGACTCAGGAATGTGGGTTACAGGGTTATGCGGAGGCATGTTAAACCAGGAGGGTGCAGCTAAATTTGTGGTTTGCCCCTTGATAATGAGGACCAGTAAGATACCATAGAGAATAGGCGGGCTTAGATTATAGATGTTCCTTACAGGGGAAATGTTGGCCTCTGTCAGTCTGTGCAGAAGAAAACGGTCTCATAGATTTTTAGATTTTCGCTGATTATGAAAACTTTGAAACAAGATTCTCTAATTGTGCAAATTTTGGTTGATTGAATTTCCACTGTTGCAATTAATCCTTCTAAGTGGACCTTCGGGCCTTAAATGCACAAATTGTTTACAATTTTATTCGAGTGATGAGATGAACACTATTTGTTGTCGCCAACAAAATGTAATATTAGTTATGTCATAGTTGTAGGAACAGGGGGAGGGGGGAGGGGGGCATAGGGTACGTGTCCTTCCCCACTTTTCAGAAGAAAAAAAAAGACAAAAGTACTCCTTTTGTAAATAAAAAGTGCCTCTCAATTACTGTCAAAGGTACCGTAACTGGTAGAACAGTGCGGACACATTTTTTTTACAAAAATCTTACAAAAGTGCCCCTTTCAAAATGAAGTGTCACTTAATTACTGAGCCAATAATAGGAAGCTGTTGACTTTTGTCATGCATGTACGGGAAGAATGTGTTACTATTGGAAAAGTGACCCTTTCTAAAAAAGTACCCCTTTTACTTTACTTTGTTGTTTTGGACTCGCCTATTCTATCTACAGATTTGGATGGGGGACATATGCATATGACTTGGGAATTGCCGCCTAATTGGTTTCACTCCCTCCCCCACTTTTTGTACCCTTCTTACACCCCCAAGCTATGTACTTTTACTTTAACTAAAGAAACAGGAAATGCGCCAGAAATCATTGTGCATCACCCCTCCCACGCACCCCTCCACCACCACTCTGTTTCTCCATCGTGCAGTGCACCCGGTTTCAAGTTGTCAAAACTAAAGGATCCTACCAGTCTGTTTGCAAAATTATGTGTTTGCCAGATGAACAAAATTAACGAAAAAAATCATGTGCATCCGTCCGTTATCCCATTATCTGATTAATGGGGTATAGCTATGACAACAATCAGATGCTCAATTTTAATGGTGTATTTTATTAATGCATCATATCCTAGAGGTTTTTGTTGAGGTGGATGCCATTTTTGATATTCATCGCGTGCAAGACTAGCTATGCTTTATAAGTCATAAAGGGAAGTTTGCTGGGAAGCAGGAAGTTCCTCGATTTTGGCAAAGTTAAAGAGGTACTGACGTCCTTGAGCAGATAGCACGGATGTTTAACTGCAATTCTGTGATCTTATAAAGAATTTTATAGACAGATTAACAACAATCAAAATCTGATTTTACAACATGGCATGCCTTCCGCCCCACGCCGGTTTTAACAGGAGATTTTGTCCCGGAGATTCTGTCCGGCCGGACTGAATCTTCGGGGGACAAAGTCGCCGGTTACACCGTGATAATCGCCACTCTGCACCACTTAAGCGGGGAAGGGGCTTGGTGGGTGGGGGCTTGGTGGGCGTGGGCTTGGTGGGGAGCATGGTGGGCAGTGGCGCCGCTAAAAGTAAATTTTGGCCTAGTAAATTTTGGCCCCGGCCCTTTTTTCCTAGGAAATTTGGGGCCACAAATAAGCTGTAGCCAACATAGTCATTTGGTCCCTCCCCCCCCCCCCTCCCTCTCATAGTACTCATAGTAAAAACGGTCCGCTTGAAATTTCTGCCCCCGGCCCTTCTTTCCTAGGGAATTTGGAGACAACAACTTGTCCCCTTTTTGCTAGAAAAAGACCTTCTTCTCCATTCACAGTAAATCTCACTGCAGTATTGCTTAAAGCACGCTTTTTTTTCGTCAGTGTATCCCGATGGGTACAACAGATCGAAGAAAATATTATATTTCTTTTCACCGAAGTATTTACTGGAAGCCATTTTCTGTTCGTGGGCAAATTCTACGAGACAACGGCGCTGTATTCCGTACATAAATATAACTAACTTCGGTTTTGGCTTATTACTTCAGTACACGTACAGACACACCAGTAAATTACCTAGTAAAATCACGGTCTGGAGGGGACCAAATTCATTAGACATTTCTTAGGAAATAAGGACGGGGAGGGGGGGAAGGGGGATTTACTATCTAATATCATACCGGCATTTAAAATTTAAACAAATGATTTTAATTTCAAACATTTTCCGTCCTTTTTTTCTATGCCATCCTGAAATTCAGGTCCTAATTATTAGTTATTTAATGTTCTAATGTATAGATTAATAACAGAAAAGCCACATTTTAGTAAGTGTTTTAAAAGATTTTGCTTCGGCTTTCACCACTTAAGTTTGCAAAACAAAATACCAGAAATGTATGCACTGGGTTTGTGCCAGACTTCATATTTAGTAAGTTACGGGGAGAGGGAGAGGGGGGGGGGGCACTTTTTGCTAACAGTGGTAGAGTTGTGCAGCCCACCAACCGAAAAACATACCCGCAGTATGCTGGTATGACAGATTGTTTGGAAACTGCAGTATGAAATTATACAATTTTGATACCCACAGCTAGTATGAAAGAAGTCAATTTTAATACCTGCAGTATGGGTATTCAACAAAAGAATTGTAAAAATGGACCAGCAGTACAAAATTTACACAGTTAAACATCATTTTGGGGACCTGCACTACGAAAATGATGAAAAGAAGACAACTTCTTTAATAAAAAAAAAATGATAAGTACAATTGTTTTGTTTGTTTTTTTTAGTAAAAAAAGACACCTGCACTACGATTATGGTGCAAAAAAAGGCACCTGCTCGGGCAGCACATATACATCAACCTCATTTATGGAAGTTTCCCCTCCCCCTTCCCCGGGAGTTTTGACTGAAAAAGATTATCTTTTCCTTGCAAAATTTAACAAACTTTTATTTCATTTTGGCCAGAAAATTGGCGGCAAATTACCAACAAAGCATAGAGAGGTCATTTTCCTTTGCTTTCCACATTTTTGTGACCTTTTTCAGAGTTTTAGACTCTATTTGACTCAAAAATCCAATCATGATTCTTTATCTGAATTTTCTTAATTTTCAGAGGAAATTTTTTCTGCACCTGAAAACCTGAGTTGATTTTAACATTAGCAGTTGTAATTAAAAAAAATGTGATTTTCTTTGGGCTTTTAAACCATGTTAGTGCTTCACCTTTTAGATGCTATAAATCATTTGTCCAAATTATCTTAATATTGCGCAGGGAAATTGCTTTTTGGCCTGTTTAGAAATTATAGGTCTAAGCCAAACTGCCAAACGCTTATCTGACACGTCTGAGTTGATTTGAAGCCATTTTGGAGCATCAAAACCATGAAATCTTCAGAGCTTTCGGGTCTTCCCCCCATAATATGTAAAAACAAATTATTTGCATTAATCATATGACAAAAAAGAACATTATTTGTTAAATAATTGAAAAGAAACATGATTTGACCAAATGATAAATATTATTATTCTTAAATAATATTCAAGTTTCACATTATTTGGTGAGAATTATTATAAGACAAGCCACTTATATATACAAAAAAGGCTTTATGTTTTATATGCATGTAATTGATTTCCCTTAAGTTAATTATTTGTATATAATTTCCAAAATTTTAAATGTTTTATGCAAATATATAATATTATAAAAGGATTTGAAAGGGAAAACTGTATGCCAATAAATAAAAAAACATAAAAAAAACAAAACAACATATAGACATTATTTATATATAAGTCAGTAAGTGGCTTGTCTTTTAATATTTATTACCAAATAATGTGTGAAACTTGAATATCATTTATGAATGGTAACATTTATTGTTTGCTCGAATCATGTTTCTTTTCAATTATTTAACAAATGATGCTCTTATTTGTTATATAAATTATGCAAATATTTTTTTTTTTACATTTGGCGCCCCATACTCCATGAACCACTGGTTTACTGCCTGAATTGTCTCAATTTTCATGGGAAATTATTTTCTGACTGTTTACTGGTTTAGAATGATAACCCAAATGCGTATATTTGAGTTGAGAGTTAACGTCACGAATCTAAAATTTCTTTTCATCCATTCAAGTTATGAATTTCTCTGATCCAACGCCATTTTGAGGCATCAAAAACAAAAACATCTGCTCATTTTCAGGGGAAATTGCTTTTTTTGCCTGATTAGAAATGGTAACCAAAATGCCTTTTTCTCAAATTGTCTTCTTTTTATCAATGTAATTTTGGAACTTCTGTGTTTGAAGTTAAGCCATTTTGGGAATAAAAAACAAGAAATCTGTAGAGCTTCAGGGGCCCTTTAGCGGGGCCCTGGACCCCACGCCGTTATGTACACGTTTCGCACTTTTATAGTTCCCCCCATTATCCTCCTCTGAACTGCTGTGCCCCCAAACGAAAATCTATGGCGAAGCCACTGTTGGTAGGAGCTTGGTGGCAGTGGAGGAAGGAGGGGGTAATCCCACCACCAAAAGGAACCACGAGTAGGCACTGGTTGTATTAGTAATGCATTTGAACTTTAACTTCAAGGGGTGTGTCTTCGGAAAAAACTGCTTAAAGCTGTCAATTTTCACATTAACCCCACGCCTCCCCCCTCCCCCCTCCACTCACCGGATGAACATCCAAAATACTTTAAAACTAAAAATATGTACAACGATTAGAGAAGAGGTAGTGGGTCAATCAATCTGGATGCGGTGGAATATCAAAATTCACTGAGCATGATACCTCCCGAATTCATAAAACTAAGGAACGGAACATTACCGTCACAGGTCTGGGCTCGTTTAGGCCCTCATCGCAAGAATATGTCCTTGCTCGACGTACTAATAACTATACATCACATGATATTAAGCCAGTAAAATTCATATATGTGTCAATATAAGCTATATGATCTAATGATCGACAAAAACAATGAATGTTTTTTATATCATCTTTGTAATATTACAATATACTGCAGTACTGCGATGACGTTGAGAATCACCCGGTACTCTGGAATATGACTGTATGAGTCATATGTTGGAATCCTCACTGGTGATTATTGCCAACAGGACCCTGGGCATGGACAGGATTCTCGGCATGGGAACCTCATTATTATATGCCCATGACCGGATGTTTGATAGGATGGAATAAGGAAGAATATTTCAAGTAGCTGCCAATTTTGGTATGAAATAATCGGTGTATTTAAGATTTTTTTTTTATAATATATATATATATTTTTTTTATAGACAACGACTCAGAACCATTTCCGTCATGTATTCTGTCATAATTGCACAGAAACCTACAAATTATTCGCTGTCACTATTTGATGTCATTTTTTGCCTCAATCAAATAACGGCAGAAGTGAAATCAACCAGCTGTGTTTGGTGGCATTAGTGCTCCATTTAACAGATAATATTATGCTATGTCAATTCGTGAAGAGCTATACGTGTTCTGGCTACTGAGTTCGCATGCAAAAAAGCAGAGTGGGGATCGTGGGGTGAGGGGGGAGGGGGGGGGGGGGAGGGATGGAAGGGGAATTTGACGCTTGGGCTTCTTAAAAAAACCGTAATGTATGTTGCATGTTGCCCCCATGATATTTGTCGTGGGTTGATCAGTTGATATACTCACAATATTGTTACGAGCGGTGTATAAAAGTCTGAGGGGCACGACCTCTTAGGGGGCACTCCAGGTCGTATACACATGGCATGTACACATGTCCCCCAGTCTGTAGATAAAATTAGGAAGCTAAAACAAGGAAGACTTAATTTTGAACTTTTGAACTTTTTGTAAAAAAAAAAGAAGATAAAAGGTGTGTGCACATTTTACCAGTCTTAGCAGCTTTGACTCTACTTTAGAGCACTTCTCATTTTCATTAGGTGCACTTTTGTCATTTTTCGGAATAGTTGGGGCTTGTTCCCCTTACTCACCCGGTTCCTACACGTATGATTGTTACGCCACTATAGTCACTATGGATAATTATCATTTAGTTTTGGGGGCTCATCCAACAAATCCCCTGCTGGCGATATTCTTTTGAAACCCTGGAACTTTTTCCCGCCCTGCCCCATTCCGTGGGAATTCCATGGAAATTGCGGCCCTGTTTATCATATATATATATATATATATATATATATATATATATATATATATATATATATATATATATATATATATATATATATATATATATATATATATATATATATATATATATATATATATATATATATATATATATATATATATATATATATATATATATATATATATATATATATATATATATATATATATATATATATATATATATATATATATATATATATATATATATATATATATATATATATATATATATATATATATATATATACACACACATATATATATATATATATATATATATAGATATATATATAGATATATATATATATATATATATATATATATATATATAAATATATATATATATATATATATATATATATATATATATATATATATATATATATATATATATATATATATATATATATATATATATATATATATATATATATATATATATATATATATATATATATATATATATATATATATATATATATATATATATATATATATATTGATAGTCAGTGGAAGATTTAAGGGGGCCATCAAACATGTGCCCAACCCTCATTGGCGGAGAATGAAAGAAAGATATACAGAAAATAACTTAAAGAAGAATAAAAAAAGGACGGGCGTCATAATCTAAAAGGTGGGCGATTTCTTATCATAGACTATTACCTAACCGAACCTAATAATTATAGCAGGTGCCACATAGTGATAGTTTTATATGTAACAATGTATATGTTGTCAAATAGTGCCTCCCTATGAAAGACTCCTAGATCCGGTGTGATAGTAAATTTTGCCCACGTAAATTTGGGCCCCGGTCCTTCTTTCCTAAGGAATGTCTAGTAAATTTGGTCCCCTCGGACTGATTTTACTAGGTAATTTACTGGTGTGTTTGTACGGCTCCTTTAATTAATTTGTGTACTGAAGTGATAAGCTAAAACCGAAATTAGCAATGTTTATGTATGGAATCAAAGAGCTTGAATACAGCGCCGCTGTACTCGTAGAATTTGACCACCAACAATGTACCTTTTTTTTTTCACATAGATTATTCCATAGATAAAATTCGGCAAACCCTTACTCAAAGAGGTCAGCAGCAAAGACTGGATACTAATCACAATATAACCTGATAACCCATGCTGCGTAATTAAGCAAACTGTCATAAGAACAAATCTGGATTTTTAACTTCACACAACTCTCATTACTTTCTTGTTTTTCTCACCTTGAGCAAATGTATTGACAATTCAAGCTGAAGCTTTGAAAATCTGTTTTTTGTTTGTTTTCAAAACACCTCGCATTATCAAAGTTGTAGCCTATGAAATTGCATCCTGCATTGATGAGCGCGGACTGGTTTTTTTTTGATGGAGGACCAAATTTACTGGATGGCTACGGCTTGATTGTCTGGGGGATGGGGGAGGGGGGAAAATTTCCAAGGACATAAGGGCCGGGAAGGAAGAGGGGGGGTTTACTTTTACACCGGAACTGTTGATGGTTGACACAATAGTAGAATAGTGGAGATCTTGATCATGATTGTCTCAATTAGTTTAATTTACAATTTTATGATTCGGACATTTGAAATGTTCTTTTTCACGAGGATTTCATGGGTGTAGCCAACGGGGATCGTTTGCTAACACGTTTCATATCTATGCTAAACACTTATAGAAGAAAACTTTGGGTAATTTTAATTTCATAACGTAGCATTTTATACGACCACCCAATAGGTAAAAAGATGTAGAACATTTAGCCTAAAGGTCCA
>JAIGNY010002079.1:2330000-2425000 GCA_020152595.1 Chiridota heheva | reverse complement strand
TTATTTTCTAGCTGAGAATGAATGTAATTCGGTATATCAGTCAGTTAGTAAACTCACACTCAGGTCTTTAGCGAGTTAGCGGCAGAACTTAAACCAAAATTAAAGGCAGTCCACGAGTGGAATATTTGGTATTTGCTTGGTGATTGTGTAACAGTTACTTTCTTGAATCTGTCAATAAAAAGATCAATTATAATAGGGGGACTTAAATATATTTTGATAATTTGAATAACACATTTTATATCTCTTTTTCCAGGAAACATGACATAATATGGATAATTTCATATCAATTACTTGAACTCTGACGTTTGACCTTTAAATGACATTATGTGCAAGATACAACGCTACACCCCTTCCACCAACTCAGCAAGTAAACATTGATTTGACCTTTGAGCAACTGTTTACATCTTTCCCGAGACACAATCTTTCATCATCCTTTATCAACCCACCAAGTAACAACCCAATTGCACTTGCGATATATGCGTAATAAGCAACCAACCAAAATTTACCATTTCAAATCAATTATTTGACTGCTGACCTATAAAGGACCTGTTGAAATTTGTGCAGTACATACCCTGCACCACCTTCCACCAACCCACCAAGTAAGTACCAAACCAATATCTTTTATGGTTATTCTAGGAGGCGCAATACAACATTTACCCTTTGTAAATCAATTATTTGCAATATTTGCATAACAAGCAACTGACCAAAATTTACCATTCCAAATCAATGATTTGACCTTTGACCTTGAATTAAACTTCCCCATTATGTGTGAGACATAATTTTGCATCACCCTCCACCAACCCACCAAGTAACAAACCGGACACCAACCCATCAAGGATCAATAAAATAGTAACTACATTTTTCCAACAAGATTCACAACAAAACTTACAATCATTATTTGATATCTGACCTTTGACCTTCAGTGATATGTCACATCATTTCTGAGACACAACTTTACATCATCCGTTATCAACCCTTGAAGTAACAACCTAATTGCACTTACATTTTTCAATAACACGCGACCGATTAAAATATACCATTTTAATTTAACTATTTGACCGCTAACCTTTGACCTTTATATGACCTGTTCCATTGTGAAAGGAACATAACCCCACATCACCTTCCATCAACTCACCAAGTACAAAACCCAATATTACTTACGGTTATAGCAACACAAAATTTACCATTTTTAAATCAATAATTATCTGACCTCTCACCTTTGACCTATAAGGTGCATGACCCAATTTGTGCGAGACACAAGTTTACCACACCCTACAGTGCACCTCCACCAAGTTTCAACATGATAGCCTGTACGGTTTCCTCTGTGCACGCGACACATAATTGTGTACACTCACACACACACACCCACCCACACGCACACCTCCACACACACACACATACACCCGCACACCCCCACCCCACCTCCACACACACCCACCCACCAACCCGAAATAGCATAGGTGGGTAGGATTTAACATTTTAACAAAAATGTTAAAAATTGGAGATCAAAAGATCAAAGGTCATGAGTCAAAGGTCAAATAAGTGCTTTTTATACAAAATTTTGCGTCATTTTAAACACAAAAAGTACAAGACTTATACCAACCCTATTTTGTACCATACCTTGGTACATGAATTTTTGTCCTGTAGACTCTGTGGTTAAAAGGTCAAAGGTGATAGAGCTATTGACCACTTTTCACCATTTTCCTCTATAGTTAGGGAATGGTAAGTGTGACGTGCTCATGAATGGTGTCATGCCGTAGGGTACGATACATGTGCACAAATTAAGATGTTGTTTCAGTGATTACGGTCAAGGGTCAGATGTCAATTATTTGATTTTAGGGGTAATTATGTACTAATTTGTACATTTTTGTGCCACTTTAAATTCCGAAATGTGCAAGACTTATACCAATCCTGTGTTTGTAGCATGATACTGTGGTACATAAACTTGTGCCCGTAAACAATAAGGTCAAAGGTCACAGGTCAAATGAAACAAGTTTTTGGAGATGCTGTATCTTTTGAAGGAATTACTTGATATCTTTACAAATTGCATAGGTAAAAATAATTGGAGGTCAAAAGGTCATGGGTCAAAGGTCTAATAAGTGCTTCTTATGTAACATTTTGCGCACCATTTTAAACTCAAAAAGTACAAGACCAACACCAACCCTATGTTGTCCCATGATACCCTGGTACATTAATTTCTGTCCTGTAGACTCTGGGGTCAAAAGATCAAAGGTCACAGAGCTATAGACCACTTTTCACCATTTCCCTCTATAGTTATGAAATGGTGTGACGAGCATGAATGGTGTCATTCAGTAGAGCACGTTAAATATGCAAAATTTCATATGTTGTTTCAGAGATTAGGGTCAAGGGTTAGAGGTCAAATATGTGATATTAGGGGGTAATCAATGTACTAATTTGTACAATTTTTGTGGCACTTGAAATTCCAAAGTGCAAGACCTATACCAATCCTATGTTTATACCACATGGAACATGAACTTGTGTCCCGTAAACTCTGGTGTCAAAAGTTCAAAGGTCACAGAGCTAGTGACCCCTTTAACCATTTCCCCATAGTTATTGTTATTAGCTATTTCGCCCACTATGCTGTATGCTTAAGGTGATGCGATCAGTACCCATGGATTGCTTTCTTGCTACATAAGCAGATTGATTTGCAAAATTTGTATTAACTGTCATGTTATTGCATATCATGAAACATCTATTCCATGATATTTATTCATAAGCCACACCCACCATGCAGATCAATACAAATGTTGACAACATTAGCATTTGCAGAATAATTAACAAGATTATCATAGCAAGTATGACGTAAAAACGGTTGCTCATTTATTCTATTTCAAGAATTTGTCAGTAAGCCCTGCCTACTCATTGATATTCATGAAATCACAACCACAACATTAGAACAAATATGTACAAACCATAACCCATCTGTGTACCTGATATAGCATAAATCTGATATAGTGGTTATCAAATACAGTATAGTGTTTACATCATTTAGCACTTATACATTAAGCCACGTTACACCATGCATACTAATGACAAATGCTGATAACATAAGCATGTGCACAATAACCAACAAAATTATTATGCCAATATGACGCGAAACGGATATACAATTGCTCATTTATCACTTTTTGAATATGTTTTACTGTAAGCCCCTCCCACTTACTAACATGCATGATATCACCACCAAAAAACAATAGAGCACATTTACAGACCATGGGCTATCTGTGTACTAAAAATGACACGAATCCAGTTTACCGTTCTTGAGATACTGTTTTTACAAGCTCATTTAAGCAAAAGCATATTAAGCCCCGCCCATCACGCGCATCAATGAAATTCAACGTTTTTACATCATGAAAATGTACACACCAGCTAACATCATAATTATCCTATTCATGAAACAGAACAGACATGTGGTTGTTAAAATATGAACATTTAAAGATTTTTACTTGAAACTCCGCCTAATCATTAATGTGCATGATATCATAACCAAAATACAATATGGCCCATCTACAAACCATGGGCTATCATGCTATCTGTGTACCAAATATGGCATGAATCCATTTTACGGTTCTTGAGATACCGTGTTTACAAGGTCTTCTCATTAAAATCATATTAAGCCCCGCCCACTATGCATATTGATGAAATTTAACATTCTTACATCATCAACATGTACACACGAGCTAACAACATAAATATACCAAATAACAAACGAAACAGACATGCGGTTGTTAAAATATGAACATTTCAAGATTTTTACATTAAGCTCCGCCTTCTCAATAGTATGCATGACATCACCATCAAAACCAATGGGCACATATACAGACCACGGGTTATCTGTGTATCGAATTCAGTGTACCATTCTTGAGATACCGTATTTACAAGCTCTTTTCAGCAAAATGATATTACTACGCTTATTAAAGAAATTCAACGTTTTTACATCATAAACATGTACACATCTGATAACATCATAATTACTCCAAATATGAAACAAAACAGACAAGCAGTTGTTCAAATATAAACAATTCAAGATTTTGACATTAAGCCCCGCCTATTAAATAATATGCATGATAGAGTCACAACCAAAAACAATAGGGCACATCTACAGACCATGGGCGTTCTGTGTACCAAATATGGCATGAATCCAGTTTCCCATTCTTCAGATACCGTGTTTACAATGTCATTTCAACAAAATCATATTGATCCCCGCCTACTATGCATATTCATGAAATTCAACGTTTTTACATTATGAACATGTACACACAAGCTAACATCATACATATCCCAAATATGAAACGAAATACATATGCGGTTGTTAAAATATGAACATTTCAAGATTTTTACATTAAGCCCCGCCTACTCATTAATATGCATGACATCACCCCCAAAACAAAAGTGCACATCTACAGACCATGGGCTTTCTATGCACCAAATATGACATGATTCCAGTTTACCGTTTTTGAGATACCGCGTGTTTACAGGCTTTTTGCAGCAAAATGAAATTAAGCCCCCAACTACTACGCATATCAATGAAATTCAACGTTTTTACATCATGAACATGTACACACTAGCTATCATCATAATTACACCAAATATGAAACAAAACAGACACACGGTTGTTGAGATATAAACATTTCAAGATTTTTTACATTAAGCCCCGCCTACTCATTAATATGCATCATATCACCACCGAAATTATTAGGGCAAATATACGGACCAAGGGCTATCTGTGTATTACATATACCACGAATCCAGTTTATCGTTCTTGAGATATCGTATTTTACGAGTTGGGCGTCACAAACACACACACGCACATGCAAACACACATACATGCATACACACATACACCATCATGACTGCATAGATTCCGCATAGGTTCCTGATGCTATTGCATCCGAACCAAAAAATCGCCTCTTTTATCAAAGAATAAAAGATCGAGCGGGATACAATGCTGCAATGTATCCCGCTCGATTGAGTGCCTCGTCTTTCGAGCGGGACGCACCGTGCCTTTTCTTTTAAGAATAAAATATAGCAGTTGCTTTTACATTGATAGTGAAAAATAACATGAAAAAATAAACATATCATACTCTTCATATTAATCAAGCAAATACGGTGTACACATGCGACACATGGTTCCTTCTTTTTGTTAGCTATATGACCCCGCTCTCCACAAACACTTTCTATAACACGTTCCACATTTCGACATCTACCCAGGGGTGGACCTAAAGGGGGTTTTGGGGGTTGGAACCCTCTCCTCCAAAAAAAATAACTACATTTCTATTACTCCAATAATAAGCAGAACTCCCTCCTTTTAATTTTTCATGAAAATCTCTTTCAATCTTTGGAAAAATTCTTTACTTCTCACGAGGCTCGTGCAATTTTCGGAAAATTAAGTATTTTGTAGCTATTTCATTCTTCGATTTTCTGGAAATTTTCTTCAATTTTTGGAAAATTCTTCTTCGATTTTCAATCACTTTTCTTAAATTTTCGGGGAATTGAATTCTCGTGCAATTTTCAAAAAAAAAATCTCATTTTGGGGCAATTTTTTCTCATAAATATCATACAAAGATAATCTTATATAACAACATGCAAACGTTGTAAATCTAGTTAAGTGTGCAGCAGACGACAGTGTTTATTACCCTACAAAAAGGCAATGAAATCAAAGTCATGTGACCTTAAGACGTCAGCTGAAACTCCCTTAAGTTCACAATCTAAGCTATGCGATTTACGTCTGTCTATGGGTCACGCATTACAAGTATAAACATTAGAACAAAACTGAAAAGAGCTGCTAATTTAAGAGTCGATAAGGTCGCAAGTAACGTTAAAAAAACCACCATGTCCAAACGGTTAACAATGTTTAATTCAAATTCCAATGTCTGCGGATAAGATGATTAGACGGGGCTGCTCAAAAATCACGTATTCAAATTTAAGAAGAACAGTGGAGTTTTCATCAATCTTGAAAAGAGTTTCCTTTCACCATCTGCAAATACTGTGAGTTCTTGTGAAGTACAGTTTTTAATTCAGTAATCAACATAACGAAAATAAACGTTACGAGCGTATTTGATGCAAGCAAGGCTCGTTTTAGGAGTGATTTAATGTCAGTAATTTCAATGCATGATTTATCATACGGCCTTACGCCTAGCCAGTTGCACGAAAAATGAATGAATCTTTGTTTTACTTTTCATCAACTAAGTTTTACCGTGTAAAAACACTCCCAATAAAGTTGTAAGTGTCGTTTATCCGCATAAACCAATGCACTTCGGATGGTATACCCATTTCTTGATCTCAACGTAGTTGCTTTTGAGGGGACAGAACTTCAGAAGTAGGCCTATGACCCGTCCTAGAGAGATTAAGAGATTTTCATGATAGGGGGGCCTAACACTAGATAGAGTGGAAACTGTTCAGTTGTATTTGTAGGTACAGTCGTACTCGTAGGAATGGAGTAGGAACTTTCCCTTCCTCTACAGGCATAGTTGTAGTGATATAGTAGGAACTTGTCCTTTGTTTGCTGTCGTAGTCATAACGCACACAAACGGTTTATGAAGATTATTATTAATGTTGGTATTAGTAGTGACTGGGCACAGTTGCAATACCACATGTTATGGAAGGTTGCCTTTGGCAAAACTACACGTGGAGTAAAGTTAGCCCTGTATCACTGTTCTTTTGAATAGACTTTGAAAACCTATTTTCCAGTAGCCCTTTATTCTTGAACTAGTTGAAGATGAATTGTTAAAATACGTACAGTAGTAGGCTTTGTAGCCCCCTTAGCCTACTATTATGTATTATTCTTGAGTATGCATCATTTTAGATTTAAAAAGTCTTCTTCCCGATTCCAACGTAGCCCCCAATTGTTGACTTGTTACCAATACAAGTGTAGGCCCTAGCTCCTGCCCCCCCCCTTCCTCTCCGTAGCCTTCGTTTCTTGAGGTCCTTCATATGGCAAAAGCTTCTGACTTGGACATCAAATACCAGTGACCCAGTGTAGCCCTTTTGCCTAGATACTCGAACTCTAGGGAACGCGGGGTATTTTGCAATTTCTCCCAGTGACTGCGACTGTGCCTGTAGAGGCATAGTGGATACTGTACTTGTACTTTAATAATGTGTTGGATTATGCAGTTAAGTCTTAAAGGTCCCTTCAAAGTATACCTGGCTGCCAACAGCAAAGTCACACTCCATTGACGCTATTATTATACATGAATATGTATTGTTATTTAATTCAGCTTAGTACAATCCTAGCGACTGTGTGACTTCTTTTCCTAGCCAGGGATATGGCATTGTTTGGAATTGAAATATTTAGAATTTCTTCCAACATGAATTTGCATTGTTTCTTAATTAGTAGGCCTACAATCCGCACGACTTTCCTTCCCAGATGGGGATACTGCATAGGAGCCATAAGATTACACCCCTTCATGATTCTTTAATAATTAATTTGATTACTCCAGTCACCGCGGAAGTCCGCGAGTAAGGGGGTATTTATTGAAAATAAACCTGCAATATATAATTATTCCTTACTGTAGTTTAGTTATTATTTATAGGTCATGAAAACCGACACTAAAAAGTAATTTACCCTTCAAAAAATCCATGAACAAAAAGCATGTTTTGCTTTCAGATGTGCTCTAAACGAATCAATGTTTGCAATGAATAGTATAAGAAGAACTTCCAGGTTTGTAGAATAAATTCGGTTGTTTCATCTGCTGTTCAGATTGTGCGATTTTTAAATCAATAAAATGAGTGATCAAAGTACCTAATATGAATTATGTGTTTTCTAGTGAATATTCATATATTTTATTTTCATTTTTTCAGGAAAGATAGCTGACAACTACTCAATTTCCCGAATTCTATGTATGCTCGGGAGAGATTTTACCTACGGAGAGTGATAAATATTTCTTTGAATAACAGATAAACAAATATGAAACACCAAAGGTATAGTATGTGTTTTCGTTGTTTTTAGGTATTTTAAGTAATCGTTGTGTGCAGTGGGATTTTCCATTTGGAGTAAGTTTCATAAGTTTTGCGAGTGACCCCTCCACAGAGGAAACCCTCTTTGGCCTATACACATCCCTCCGTACGGTTGGGATTGATGTACAAGGGTTGTTGTAGGTACTATGCAATTCCTATGTATCACACTTTGTAGAAAATTAATGATTGAAAATAGCTTGTGCGATTTTCGAATCAATCAAATGACTGATCAAACTAATATGATTTTTTTGTATTCTTATGAATATTTATATATTTTATTTTTATTTTTTCAGGAAAGATAGCTGACAACTACTCAATTTCCCAAATTCTATGTATGCTCGGGAGAGATTTTACCTATGCAGAGTGATAAATATTTCTTTGAATAACAGATAAACAAATATGAATCACAAAGGTACAGTATGTGTTTTCGTTGTTTTTAGTTATTCTGAGTAATCGTTGTGTGCAGTGGGATTTTCCATTGGAGTTACATGTTATGTTTTGCGAGTGACCCCTCCACAGAGGAAACCCTATTTTGGCCTATACACATCCCTCCGTACGGTTGGGATTGATGTACAAGGGTTGTTGTAGGTACTATGCAATTCCTATGTATCACACTTTGTAGAAAATTAATGATTGAAAATAGCTTATATTTTGGATAAACTTATATAACTATTAGTCTAAATGATATTATTTGGGAGAAAGTTTTCTAAAAGAAGCTCCATTTGTTTTTTTGCAGAGAGAAGGGAGGGGGGGGGTGGGGGACCTCTCATTAGGATATAGAAAAAGTCAGATATAATATCTATATGTTGATTTTAAAAGAGGCATTGAAAGCTACAATAATAAAACATGTTTATATTGTGCCATGACAAATTTTTATACATATTCATCATGTAAGTTATTAAACTCAATTTATGCACAAATTTTTACGAACACAAATTATGTATTTTGCTATTGGCCTCTTGAAATTATTCATACATGAAATAGCATGCTTTAACCCAATCTTGATTGATCTTTATTTACTTGGAATAACATTTTTCTTTTCTGGCTAGGATTGCCACCTTTCACCAAATGTTTTTTCTAAAGGAAAATATGGGACACATGTAAAGCAGAATGTCTGGAATTGACATTTACTGGCAATTTGTAAGAGGGGAACATAAAATTAATTAAATCATGTTCCCTTTCTCTGGAATGATGCAAACCTTTTCACATTGTTTTGTTTAAAAAAGGAGAACCAGGGAGCAATTTGTTCAGGTTTGCATTGCAATTTGCAATGCACAAATTGTGCATAATGTTGTTTAGCAATTCATTTCCTTACCTTGCTTCGCAAAATTGCTATAAGCTATAATAAATTCCCTAACTGATTGAAGTTTTCAGCCTTCAAATAAAAAAATAAGAATCACAAATGCACAGTAATCACCTATGAATGGGAAAATTTTGCACTTTGATTTCGCTGAAATGCGAGTTAAATTGTGAAATGCACCGCGATTCTGCAGCAGTAAATAGTGAAAGTTGAAAGTAAGAGTAACATATTACAATAGGCCATAACGTAGCCATAGGCTCTAAATCACACTCAATCAAGGCCCGTTTTACAAGCTGTTAAACGACCAAAAAGGCCAAAATACTTAAATCGTGACAATCAGTACATTTACATGTAAATATTACCTGGTGAGTGAAATAAATTTTGCAAGAAAGAAAAAATATTGCAAAATAAACAAACAAAAAAAGGTTTTAACAGAGCTGAAATTCTGCATGCTTCGCAAAAGATGGTGGCCATTTCGAGAGGACTGGTATGATCAGAACTTCAGGGGTAGTCTAGAAATGTTTTACGGCGAGGTATCATAGTATGTAAGATTTTTACAATGAAAGCTCTAGGGAGTACGGCAAAAAATGGAGTCAATACTTTTGCCATTTTCGCAATTCTTTTAGGTAATAGCGGGAAAACTGAAAACTGCATCAAAAAAGTACCCTTTGAAGCGTGTTAAAACAAAGAGTAATACAAAATCAATAAGGCCTAAATATGCATCATTATTGCTAATCAATTTTAATCATTTTTATGAAATGAGTAATAAAACTGCTAATCAAATTTTTACAAACAAATTGCTACCTGGGAACCCACTGAAAGTCAGGAAAAAAATAAAGGTGAAGATGATGACCATGGAATTTTCATGTTCTTGTGATATTTTTGAAAAGCAAATTTAATGGTCTATGGGCACTAGGTCCAGTTTTACCAGGTTTCTATTTGATCATGATCACATACTGCAAGAAACATTAAATTCCAAGCAAAGTGCATGTAGTCTTTGAATTTTGAAAAAGCTTGTGTAGTTTACTTAAGTTTTCAAGGTATAGCTAAGCAAAGTTTAATGTTTTTTAAGCAGTATATGAACAAATGTGATGTACTGTATGGACATTAGGCCAACTTTAAATCTTGTATGCTTTTTTGGGGTCAAAATCAGCTGTTCCTCTTTAATGAATAATGTTTAATTATTCTTTATGAGATATTTTGGTTTCTTAATGGTTTGTAGTGGATATGAAACCAGACTAGCCAATATAGTCAAATTATCTTGCAAAAGTTTTCTTAATACTATTGCCCTTATATTTTCCCTTCAAATGTGAATTATTGTAAACAGAATTTAAGTTAATATAAGTTACAGTAACTATATCCTTTAATGAAATTCATAACAGGGAACCCATCACAAAGAAGGGGAAAACTATACAGAGGAGGTAGGAGAAAAGCTTGCCTGGTGCCCAGCTCCTCTTGTGAGGGTGGACAACTACTAAATTCAAGCGCACAGGGAAAAGGTAATAGGTATGCTGATATTTTTATGAAGATGACAATGATTTTATCATTTTGCTTATTCTGTAGCCATCTTTGTATGTGGGTATATAATTTGTATAACGCCAATATCTGTAGTAAAAACAATGTTCAGCTGATAAAAGTTAATAAGAAAAATTTCTAGAAAATAAATGAATATTAAGTCTCTTATGAAGGTATTGATATTTGGAGCTGATTTTAGGACCATTGGGGAGTGTATTCCAAAGCACTGTAGCTGCAGTGGAGAATGATCAATGTAGTAAGCTTCCATTTTGCTGTGTAAAGAAAATTCATGGTGGACAAATGAAGTGAACAGGACTAAGAATATAGCTTGATGAAGTTGCATAGATATTTTTAAGCAAATCCATTGGATACTTTACTGTACCTAATAAGCAAGAGTTTAAATTCAATGCAATATGAGACTTGATGTTAAATTGGAGTGATGTGCTGGGATTTTATTATATGACTGACAATTCTGGCAGCTGTGTTCTGGGCCTGTTGCAGAAGTTATAGTTGAGCTTCAGGCAGACCATAAAGCAATGAGTTGGAATAGTCCATGTTTTTATTAAATGACAGCATGACTTTATGGTTGCGCAAGACTTTTTTTAAAAACAAAATTTCCTGATCCACCCAATTTTCTGTCATGGCCCTCAGGATGTGACAGGACAGTACATGTGTTGTAAAGTCCATGCTCAAAATCTGCCATGTTTTATTGAGAATATATTTTATATTTATGAAATGAAGAGAATATGGACTTCAAATTAAGTGCTATTTATTGAAGGTTGTATTTTAATGGTTACTTTGCTACAATCAATTTCATTAATGCTAATTATAGAAATTTATGACTTTGTTTTAATTTGCAAAAGTTATGTAAATTGGCAACATTGAGGATTGTAGTCAAAACCTTCCGGTGCCAATCCAATATTTTAATAGCCAGGTCTAAAAAGTGATCTGAAGAATGGTGTTCTTTAGATATTTTTACTGTTTCAGAAACATAATAGAAAATATTTATTACGCCAAAATATTTTTTGAAGAGTCAGTCACAAAGAGATAGTGAAGGAGAATAATATTATTTGAAATTTCAAATAAACGAGGCTACTTTCACCGGATGTAGTGAGATAAACACCTCACTCGGTAGCCTAAGGCACTACATGCTAGGCAGTACTTGTATACCAGCCATGTAGTGGCTATAGCGTATGATATGGTCAGAATGTTGACTACACCGGATGCAGTTCTGAAACTTAAAGAGCTAATTTAACAGGTTAAGAAATTGTTAGCGTCCATCACGTACACACTGTAATCTGTAATCTTAGAATTTATTTCAAAAGAACCCCGTCTTTAAAAAAAAAAAAAAAACCTGAATACCTTTTCAGATTAGGGAGGACAGAGGCGTAGGAAAGGGGTCCTATTTCCCGGTTGCATGCATGCTTTATTTTGATGAAATGAGTGTCAAATTATTCAAATAAAATTTTGTTTGATTTTCAAAACACTTTCTGAGAATTTCTCGAATTGACAGTGCTTTATTGGAAAGTAAAGAATTTTCCTGGAAATTGAATTCCTTAAAATTCATGAAAATTTCGCAGAAGTTGAATATTGTGTTTTTTTTTGAGGGGAGGGGGCTATGAATTTTTAGGGGCAAAAGCCCCATCCTCGTAAGACACGCCAATGCTTTTTTATTACTATCCATAAAGAAAATTAAAAGCCACGACAGCCCTTTTTATCTCGACTATTCAAAGAATAGTACAGCAGCTATTCTACTACCCCCCGCATTGGTGTTGGGTAAAGTTTTGGTTAAAGTTTGAAAACTTTAGTTAAGAAAGGTGTACATTTATATGCATAGTAATTAGCTTATTTACATAACAATGAAAATATTTTTTCAGGTTAAAGTTTTGGTTCGAGTTTTCATAACTTATGAATGGTGTACATTCATGTCACTTGGCATAGGGATAGAGGACATGGATACTGTTCAAATGAGAATGATTTGGGGGTTGTGTGTGCATACTAATTAGCTTCTTTGCATAACAATGAAAATAGTTGTCAGGGTAAAGTTTTGGTTAAAGTTTTCCTAACTTAAGTTATGAATGGTGTAACATTCATGTAACTTGGCACAGGGGTACTGTTCAAGTGAGCATGATTAGGGGTTGAGTGTGCATACTAATTAGCTTATTTGCATAAGAATGAAAATATTTGTATATATGGTATCTCTTGAATTAAAGTGGGTATGATGATTTTGCTTTAACAAATATTCATACAGTATATGTGAAGAGCATTGTTCACACTTAATGGTGAGGTATAGTGTGCATTTGCTGCAATATGTTTGACTTTAGATGAAAAGTATACGGCTTATGACTTACTAACTTCACATTTCTAGTTTTGTTATGATATTTACATTCCTGACATGAATAGCAATCAAAAGATTGTCTTGCCATGAATAAAGAAGCAAATAAAAGTATTCTCACTTCTAAAGAATGTTAAATTAGGGGTTTGGGAAATATACACAATGAGCAGAATGTGGGGTAGAAGATAACATGATGATAAATTAGCTGAAGGAATTAGGATGAGGTTATGTGGGAAAGGGTGGAATTGTATGTAGGACAGGGTGCAGTGGGATGTTGGTCAGGATGTATTGACATGTGGAACAAGGTGGGTTGGCATGTGGAACAGGGTGGGTAGACATGTGGGACAGGGGGGAATGGCATGTGGTGGGATGTCATCTGGATTTCAGTTGTGATGGCATGTGGGTCATGCAAGTGGTAGAATGACATACAGTATCTGGTTTTCAGGTGTGATTGCATGGAATATAGACGTGGGATGACATTTGGATCAGGGTTGAGATGGAATGTGGGACAGTCTGGAATATGCATTATTAGCGGTGAGGGGATTTGTATCATTTCCAATGTCTAGTTTGTCATACGTTAAGCAATATTGCTTTGCATAATTTTGCTTTAATGCTATTGTACATTTTTTATGCTGCTTGACTTTGCTTGACACACATATTTTCTTAAATTGGAAGTTGTATTACAATCCAGGATGTACAGTAGTTCTGGGAATGTGTAGGGGCTGGAGGAGGGTACAGGCTGGAAAGGTGGTTGACTGGCATTCTTTCATTGACATTGGCAAGTCAGGGCCTCTCCTTTCTTTGTTATTAAATTGATAGAACTAAAAGAGGTGTTGTACAGTTGTAGTTATAAAGACTGCACGGTTTTACATGTTTTATGAGTTACTGGGTGAGGTAAGTTTGAGTTTTTTTGTCTTAAAATATCTGGGAAAACTCAAAGATATTTTGAAGCTTGTAGTGCAAACGAAGATGTAAGTGCATCTTTCAAAGCTCAAGTAATTTGAAATCATCTGCCCCTGCTACCCTATTTCTGTGTATACTTCCCTCTATAAGCCCGTTCTCTATACTAGCTTTGAATAGTTGTGCATACTGTCCTTCTGACAGTTCTAGTTTAAAGGGTGTTCTTGTTGTAGAATAAAATAAAAATGGCACAGCATGTACCAGTTATGTGCTGCTTGAATATTTCTCATCAATCATTACACCAATATTTCTGGCAGATTCAGCTGGCACAGTTACACTAGAGCAAATGCCTAATTTTGAGGGGTGGGGAGCTGTCAAGTTGTGAACGAATGAGAATAACATCAGTCTTTACGTTGTTCAGTTTTGAGTTTAATCTGTGTCATCCATATGTTGATGTCATTGACATATTCATGTATTGAGGAGACTGCAGAGAATGCATGGGATTTCTTGAAAGAGTTTTTGTCATGAAGGTTTCTTGATTCTTTTGATCAGGATGTGAACCATATCCTCTATGTTCCTTCAAAGACACTTGGAATCTCAGACTATTTCTTTAAGATTGGGAGATAGTTATTATAAAAATAATAACAAAGTTTGATACAATCAAATATGAACAGCTGGTTTTTGTAACGCAAAGATATTATTTCCAAAAAATGTAACCATTTGATATTTTGAGGGATATTATCTTCTTTTTTGCTTGCAGAGAGGCTCTGTTGAATAGTTTATTCAATTGACTGCAGTCAAGAAGAGCCGTATGGATGTCTTGCTCCCTAAACCACAGCTGTACAAGGAAAGGTATCAACAGGTTTGTAGTATTATGTCTCTTACAGCTTTTATGAAACCCAAGCTACACTACATTTATTGTACCAAAACTATATTAGTCCTTTACTTATTGTCAAACCTGAAATTATTTGTGACAAAGCTGGAGTAGAATTGGAGTTGAAATAATGTCCTTTTACTAACCTGCCATAATTGGTTTAGAAGGCAACACTGGATCAACTTGACAAACATCCAAGGGAAAGTTACTTGATTGTGAGCTACCAAAGTGCACAAGAGTTTTCATAGCACATACACTGCATTATAATGATTATATTATTATTGTAAATGAAATGAAATTTCGGAAAGTTTGCTGTTTTGATTATGCAAATTCTTGACACTTTAGTCTGCCATTTTGTGAAAATGTTTTCAACGAATCCAAAATGCAGCTGCAAAATTCAAACAATGTTATAGAATGTACCACTTAGACATCTTTAATGGCTGCGTATTTGTTTTTGTATTAATTATACTACAAATGATTCCATGGTATGGCACTTATTTTGTCTTTTTCAGCTTTTGTACAAAAGCAAGGAATTTGCTCTGGCTCTTCTTTACCTTGTACCTTTCTAAAAAAACTTTTATTTTAGAAAGCTGGATTTGGATCTATGTCTTAAGTGACACTACATCCATTTATCATGACTTATTGACAATTGTGTTAGGTATGACTTATATGTGATTGCTTTTTACAGCGCAGCAATAATTGCAAAATGTATGGTCCCATTTATTTAAAAAAATAAACCAAGAATTTATTACTAGAATATAAATATATGTGCACTCAAATTGTAATACATTTCTGATAACCTCTACTTTCGAACTTTCAAAATTGCAGTCAAATTATGGTGCAATTTAAAATGCAAGCCCCAACCTTTGCCAAAAATGTTCATTTCAAGCGCCAAACACTCCTGTGAGTCAGTTCGTTGAACTGGTGATTTATAATGTTACTCTGGATTTATGATTCAGAACAAAAACCAATTATATGTTGCTAAGTAACAACTCCCGCCTTACATACTGCAATGTGCATTGCCTTTAAACCCCGGAATGGAATGTAGCAAACCAGAGACAAATAGCATTTAGTGCATAGTTTACCTAAGATTCACTGATATTTGATTGGTTTAACTTTACAACATGGACTGCCCAACTTATTGCTAAGTTACCGAAAATGACTTCTTTAAGTGAGGTACGGTATCCCATGACCTTATTAGGGAGTAACAGCGTGGCTTTGAGCAAAAGATTTGCATGTGGCTGGCCAGTGGTTGGGAGATATGTACTGGAATTCGATAGTGAATGGATGGGTGGAAATTTCTTGTGTGTTTATTTGACGGGTTATGTAAATAAGCGCTAGTCTGGGCCTTCTTTATGAGCGCAAATTAAGCTAGCTGCATTTCATCACAGGTACCGTGGAAATGTATTGTATTATGCATATGGACCCTGGGGGAATGAGAAGGCAATAACTTAGTGGGCAAAGATTGACGCAAGAAGAAAAAAGTTGGGTTGATGATTTTGTGAATTTATTAAAACTTTAAAACACAATGAATTGAAATAACATTTGATTACACAGAGTATGATTACTAGGATTATTGTGTGCAATGCTTGCAACTAATTTAATCCAATCAAATTGTCTGTTAAGTTTTCCATGGGAGCTTACAGATGACTTATAAATATTATACGGTCAAAGAATTCATATATGCATCAGAGGTGCCTTATGTGTTAGAATCATATTTTTACTGTTATGATTTTCGAATTAGCAATATGATGTTTTTCCTATTTTCAATCCTGGAGAAAGAACAGTATTTCTTGAAAAGATTGAGCCTTTTCTTAAGTCAAAATACACACAAACAATGAAATGCTTTAATAAAACTAGATGGTGAAATCAAAGTGTCAGAAATGTATGCTTTCAAGAATGGAAGGCCTTGGAGTAGCATGTAGTGTCTGCATCTCATTTAGAAAATCAGGAAATAAAACTTGGCTTTATCGGGTACAAATATATAAGCAGTTTGGATCACAATGAACCAGTTTTCTGTACCTATTTTTGTGAAGGTTTGAAACAGGGAAAGGGAAAAATACTTAGATTATAATAGTACAGGCATATATAGGTAGGTCTTGTCATCTTTTTTGCTATGAGAACATTGTTTTAACATTGTGTGCAATTTGTGAAATTTCATTGTTCTGACAGTCTATTTTAGGCCCCATAAAAATGTCATTTTTCTTGGGGTGAAACCCCTTCAACCCCCACCAGTAGCCCTAAGCTGGTCCCTGGACCCCACGCCACAAGAAGTTTTGCTACTTTACGTGCTGTGTGCCTTCAGCATCAGCAATATTCAGATCAATCATATTTCAGTTTTTTTTCAATATTAGCTCACATGCCTGCTCTTACCTTTCTAAAACCTGGTGTATTCAATGCTCTTACCTATCTAAAACCTCATGTATTTAATGTTCCAATATGTAATATCCTTACACATGTTGATAAGAATTGTAATTATTATAAATGTTAACACTTATTCCACAGAATCACACAGGTCCATAAAGCCTCCCTGGCTCTCAGGACACTAATCAAGTATTTGATTTGACTGCTGCATTGGCTTAGAGGAGGAAGAAAGTGAGCTGGTCATTCAGGGTGATGCCAAGCTTTATGGAGCAGAAAGACTAATATTGCAGGACTACTCAGAGGCAGCGAAGAAGAGAGGCTGTGCTGAAGGCCAATATTCAAGGTTGTTATAGGGTTTTTTTTTTTTTTTTTTGGGGGGGGAGGGGGAATAATTTATTAATATTAATTGATATGAAAATAAATTGATTTATATGGATATTGAATAATCTTATTAACAAATAGTTCAGTAAAATCATTTTCTCAATCATTGGCCTTGTCTCAAGTCAATTTTTAAATCCATTTTTTTTAATCATTCTTTGCCAAAACCTGTTACCATTTCAAAAGCTACAAAGGGAAGCCAAAATCTGTTACCATTTCAAAAGCTACAAAGGGAAGCCAAAATCTGTTACCATTTCAAAAGCTACAAAGGGAAGCCAAAATCTGTTACCATTTCAAAAGCTACAAAGGGAAGCCAAAATCTGTTACCATTTCAAAAGCTAAAATCTGTTACCATTTCAAAAGCCAAAATCTGTTACCATTTCAAAAGCTACAAAGGGAAGCCAAAATCTGTTACCATTTCAAAAGCTACAAAGAGAAGCCAAAATCTGTTACCATTTCAAAAGCTACAAAGAGAAGCCAAAATCTGTTACCATTTCAAAAGCTACAAAGGGAAGCCAAAATCTGTTACCATTTCAAAAGCTACAAAGGGAAGCCAAAATCTGTTACCATTTCAAAAGCTACAAAGGGAAGCCAAAATCTGTTACCATTTCAAAAGCTACAAAGGGAAAAATCTGTTACCATTTCAAAATCAAAATCTGTTACCATTTCAAAAGCTACAAAGGGAAAATCTGTTACCATTTCAAAAGCCAAAATCTGTTACCATTTCAAAAGCTACAAAGGAAGCCAAAATCTGTTACCATTTCAAAAGCTACAAAGGGAAGCCAAAATCTGTTACCATTTCAAAAGCTACAAAGGAAGCCAAAATCTGTTACCATTTCAAAAGCTACAAAGGAAGCCAAAATCTGTTACCATTTCAAAAGCTACAAAGGGAAGCCAAAATCTGTTACCATTTCAAAAGCTACAAAGAGAAGCCAAAATCTGTTACCATTTCAAAAGCTACAAAGGGAAGCCAAAATCTGTTACCATTTCAAAAGCTACAAAGGAAGCCTGTTACCATTTCAAAAGCTACAAAGGGAAGCCAAAATCTGTTACCATTTCAAAAGCTACAAAGGAAGCCAAAATCTGTTACCATTTCAAAAGCTACAAAGGGAAGCCAAAATCTGTTACCATTTCAAAAGCTACAAAGGGAAGCCAAAATCTGTTACCATTTCAAAAGCTACAAAGGGAAGCCAAAATCTGTTACCATTTCAAAAGCTACAAAGGAAGCCAAAATCTGTTACCATTTCAAAAGCTACAAAGGGAAGCCAAAATCTGTTACCATTTCAAAAGCTACAAAGGAAGCCAAAATCTGTTACCATTTCAAAAGCTACAAAGGAAGCCAAAATCTGTTACCATTTCAAAAGCTACAAAAAAATCTGTTACCATTTCAAAAGCTACAAAGGGAAGCCAAAATCTGTTACCATTTCAAAAGCTACAAAGGGAAGCCAAAATCTGTTACCATTTCAAATTGAAGATCAGTTCCAACTTCCTCCAATTATATCTATACAAGGAATTACCTCATTAATGTGTACATCAATCCATGAATAACAAAAGGCATAGAATGTTAAGCTTTTAAAATTGAATGACTATGCCTGCATATACCAAGAGAGTAGTCAGTGGAGGACATAACAAAAATGATAGTAGATACAAGCACATCAAAGTGCATTTACGATAAAAGCAATGGTGTCTGTGATATAAGTTCAGCTTATACAAATAATTCATGTTCTTATCATGTGACCAAGAATTTGCAATCTAAAGTATAAACAATTAGTCATTCACTTTAGTTGCCGATAAATTGACTGCATACTGTAAAATAACTATTTGAGAAAGTGATACAAATGTCTGTTTACTGTTCAAAAAAATATTTTGATAAAGTGTAATGTTAAAGATTAAAAACTTAAGAAAATTAAGTAGCCACAAAAATTGCTTTTGGTAGATTATGCAGTGTTCCCATTAACAATAGAGCTGTGACTGAGTAGTCTGATTATGCAGTGTTGCCATTAACAATATAGCTGTGACTGAGTAGTCTGATTATGCAGTGTTCCCATTAACAATATAGCTGTGACTGAGTAGTCTGATCATGCAGTGTTCCCATTAACAATATAGCTGTGACTGAGTAGTCTGGTTATGCAGTGTTCCCATTAACACTATAGCTGTGACTGAGTAGTCTGATTATGCAGTGTTGCCATTAACACTATAGCTGTGACTGAGTAGTCTGATTATGCAGTGTTGCCATTAACACTATAGCTGTGACTGAGTAGTCTGATTATGCAGTGTTCCCATTAACAATATAGCTGTGACTGAGTAGTCTGATTATGTAGTGTTCCCATTAACAATATAGCTGTGACTGAGTAGTCTGGTTATGCAGTGTTCCCATTAACAATATAGCTGTGACTGAGTAGTCTGATTATGCAGTGTTCCCATTAACACTATAGCTGTGACTGAGTAGTCTGATTATGCAGTGTTGCCATTTACAATATAGCTGTGACTGAATAGTCTGATTATGCAGTGTTCCCATTAACAATATAGCTGTGACTGAGTAGTCTGATTATGCAGTGTTCCCATTAACAATATAGCTGTGACTGAGTAGTCTGATTATGCAGTGTTCCCATTAACAATATAGCTGTGACTGAGTAGTCTGATTATGCAGTGTTCCCATTAACAATATAGCTGTGACTGAGTAGTCTGATTATGCAGTGTTCCCATTAACAATATAGCTGTGACTGAGTAGTCTCAAGCTTTCTCGTAAGCTACACAACTTTACTGTATGTGTATTATAGAGGTTCAGCGAAATCAAGAAGGTACTTTTGGTACCTATTTAGAGAAACATCACAAAGTACTTTCTTTATCTATCCCCTTCATGTGACTGCTTTTAAGTTGAGTTTGAACAAAAGATGCGTTAGAATATACTATTAATGCTTATTTGAAATTTGTGATTTCTCTATGCATAGATCTCAGCAGGTACAAGAATGCAGAAAACGTCTGAAAGATATTGCTTTGCCAATCTTTCGTAAGTGGTTTAAATCTTTTTGACTGGCTAAAGCTAATAAAATAAACTTTAGCTATACCGACTGTGATGGCAGTTGAACAAGCTTAGGCCAAAGCTTACAAAAATTAAAAAATGGTTGGAAGTAAGCTTGTATTTGATACTAATCTGATATTGTAAAATGAATCTTTTCCTCTGGTTGTGACAATGAAAGTTTAAACATTTAACTTTTCTCTTTGTTACCATTAAGTTATCAAATATTTTTTTTTTTAAATTGCTTCAGAATTTGGCATTTCATTCATCACATTTTCCCCATAATATCAAATTTTAGGCTTGAATGATTTCATGAATAGAACATAATACTATCAGTCCTGTGTATCACCACTTATGACAAGACACTCATCATAAAATGGGATTTATTCATACCTGTTGAATGAAATTTTAGGTGTGAAATTATAAGTCAATGATCTAAAAGAACTGATGTAATGATGATGAATATTTCTATAGCGCAGGTATCCATCCATGGACGCTCATGGGGCTGGACCCAATTAGCCAACTAATAAGTTCTCTTGGGTAAGACGAATCAGCACACCCAGAACTCGGGCTTGACTGGGACAGGATGGGAAGTGAATGAACACAGTGTTTTCATGCTTCTCTTCTGAAATAGTGTTCAGAGAACCAGGCAGGGGGTGACTGTCTTACCAATGGAACCAGCAGCTTAACATGCCACTTCTCTCAACAGCTGAATGGGGGAGCAGGTTCTGCAAACGAAGTACTTCCGCTTCGATGTTTGGCATATCTGTTTGCATAGCTGTGGAAAAATGGGTTAGACCTGAACGAGGTTTGAACCTGGTACCTCCAGCATCTCAGTCGTGCACTCTGAGCTACCTACTCCCAATGTAATGTGATCAATGCCAACTTGATGGCGTTTGCTGCTTATCTGGGAAAAGCAGGAATTGTTACATTTTCATTAAAATAATCTTGCTCACATCCTGAAGCTAATAATAAATTTGTCAAATGCCTGCTCGATAGAGCTTCGGCTGACTTTAAATATCTACAGAGATGTAGCAATTTCGATATCGGCTATTAACAATATGAAACTATGAGCAAATCAGCTTTTGAATTTATAGCTTAAATCTTCATGTAATTCTAAAGGTTATCTTAAATCTCAGTTACTGATAGTGATGGAATGTCTGTTCCTGCTAGAATTTGCTGGTACACTTCAAAGAATTATGATAAACATTTCAAAAAGAAACCAAAGAAAAAAACCAAGGTAAATTACATCACAGATGTGCATACAAATATGCATACTGATTTTTGAGAATTTAAAAAGCTGTTAAATAGTCATTTTTCATCTGATAATATTATTTGCTACTTTCATTCTTTTTAATAGATTTTGATTCAATAGCTGATATTGCTGCTACATGTCCATAGACTTGTAACAATTGTATATTTTTCATAACAGGAGAAATTCATTCCAGAAATGCATTTTAGGACAAACATCTGTCCATCAGAAGATACTTGATTTGTGAAATTTTGTTTGCAGAGGCACAAAGGAGCGGTGTTGTCTCAAAGGAGTGGTGTTGTCTCAAAGGAGCGGTGTTGTCTTAAAGGAGCGGTGTTGTCTCAAATGCCACCCTGCTTTGTTTATGTAAGTAAAATTGATAGATTTAAAGATGCTTAAAAGACATCCGTTGGTAATTGTTTATTTATTGAGCTATCTGTGATTGTTGACACACCCAATCTATCTGTTAATTGTGTCTGTCTTTTCCCTGTGGTTTGATATGATGTTCAACAATTTACTATCCCTTCCCAATGATGTTGGAGGTAGGGATATAGAATCTTGACTCTCCTTCTGTCACAGGAAACAATGGATTTCTGACCTTTGGAAAAGAATTCCATTTATTGTTGTATCTTAATTGAAAGAAAAATCATACGAATAGAAAATGATACAAATGGAGCATTTTCCTCCTGAATGGTTGTTTGGTCTGCCCTTGGCATTTGTTTTTGACCATGGTCATCATAAAGTTTCACCATAAAGTTTCACAAGTCAGTAAAGCTCATCTATTTTCTCCAGCCCATGACAAGCTGCTGTTTTTTGACTTGTTTACCTACAGTACAAAATGCAGGACTGTGTTTTACATTGACCATTGTCATCACTGAAAAATTAAAAACATACCATATGAAGTTATGAAGGCATATTTTTTTCCTGCAGAAAAATGTCCTGGTCATACAAAGACCTGCAAGTCGATATATATTTTCCCAAAAGAATTTGAAATTGAGTTTCATGGGTATGAAAAGAAATATAAACCATAAATGCTAACTTGTTTTGCATAATTTTGCATAAGTGTTACTTTAAACTTGCATAATTTTAATGCTGGTTGACATACATGTTTTCTTAAATTGGAAGTTAGATTACCATCCATGATGTAGGCCTGGAAATATGTGGGGATGGGAAAGGGTACAAGTTAGGAGAGAGGGTAAGGGCTGAATTATATAGTAAAAAGTAACAGACACAACTTATTCCACTTTCAAAAATGGTTTAAGAAGAATAGAGAGTAATTTGATGTAAATGTTTAAGTACATGTCTAAAAATATTTTTACATCATGCCACAAGGATGTTTTGTATTCTTTCAATATTTCATTGACATAGGCAAGGTAGGGCCCATGCATCCTTCTTTGTGAATCAATGGATATAACTGAAAGAGGTGTTTCATTTTAAAAGAGTCCTTTCATATGTTTGTACCACAAATGACATGAAACCAGTTTGTCCTTTTTGAGATAACGTGTTTACAAGGTCTTTTTAGCAAAACCATATTAAGCCCCACCTGCTACGCTTATTAGGGATGTGACCGCCTACCCGATTATCATGTACACGATCGGAAGTATCGTTTACCTTTTACAAGATTAATGCATCATTTAAACGGAAAATTGCCCAGAAAGTTCCCTTATCAGTTTCCCAACAATACTTTGGAGTTTGCATTCAAAATCAATAACATTCACACACGACAATCAATGATCTTAAAATTCAAACTTAACGAACCATCAACAAAAGATTTAAAGCCTTTTTAATGCGGTAGTTTAATTCTCACTAATCTTTCACTTTGAATCATCAAATTTTAAGCTACTTAAGCTTGACATAGAGGCTTATAGGCCCAAATAACAATACTACACTATTGTGTAGCACCAGCTGTTTTGCAAGCTGTACAACAGACCCAGAAATACATGGATAAAAAAGCATTGATTGTTATTTTTACCACAAATAAATGCAAAGATTACCTGATGAGTTGAATAATTTGCACAAAAAAGATTGCGAAATAAACAAACAAATTTGTTTTGAACTTGCCAAGATAAGGCAATTTACTAACAAATATTTCTATTTCTGCATCTGTTTAAAGCGTGTTCAAACCAGGGTTCATTATTTTTGACAACTTTTTTCAGCCTCACAGGTAATTTGAAGACTTAATATAGGCCCCTACTCGAGGTTTGTGACATTCTTTACCTATTTTTTTGCTGGTGATTGCAATGGTTATGTTGTGAATATCGTAGGGATAAAACCAATTCTACACAAATTTGTGATCGTATTTTCGGTGTGTGATTGTGTACATGATAAACCATTGAAAAAATGGATCGTTTATCGTTTACTCAACACAAATGCACATCCTAACACATATTGATGAAATTCAATGTTTTTATACCTCACAGGTAATCTGTGAAAAACACATACACACTAGCTAACAACATAAATATACTGAGTATGGAACAAATCAGACACGTGATTGTTAAAATAATGAGCATTTCAAGATTTTTACATTAAGCCCCACTTATTCATTAATCCTTACTCTACCAGCACCTTTTTCAAAATGCACTTGGGAGGCGCGGCCAAAGATGGGGCACCTAAAACGGCGATAATATCGCCGCGTGGTAGAGCAAGGGTTAATCAAGGCATGATTATTAAAGGGTCCTCTGTCTTCCAGGCAGCAAAGTCGGGCCCGCTCCGCTTCCGGGACCAGCTGGGCTGCCCACCGGGACCATGCTGTCTATATTTTCGAGTTGGCGCATTTGTCGCGGGTTGATTAACCTTACTCTACCAGCACTTTTTTTTAAATGCGCTCGGGAAGCAGGGCCAAAGATGGGGCACCCAAAACGGCAATAATATCGCCGCGTGGTAGAGTAAGAGTTAATATGCGTGGCATCACCTCCAAAAGAATAGGGCACATCAACAGATCATGGGCTATTTGTGTACCAAATATAATATGAATTGAGCTTATCGATATTGAGATATCGTGCTTACAAGCTCTAATCAACAAAATCATGTTAAGCCTCACCCACTATGCATATGAAATTCAACATTTTTGTACCATGAACACGTACACAATAGCTAACAACATAATTACACTCAATATGAAACAAAGCAGACATGCGGTTGTAAAAAAAAAGAGTATTTTAATATATTTACATTAAGTCCTGCCTACTCATTAATATGCATGATATCACCACCAAAACAATAGGGCACATTTACGTTCCATGGGCTATTTGTGTACCACATATGGCATGAATCCTGTGTATTGTTCTTGAGATATTGTTCTTACGAGCTTACTGTCACAGACACACATGCATTCGCCCATACCCACATGCATACACACGCCAGCATGACTGCATAGGTTCCTTATGCTACTAGCATTGGAACCAAAAAGCCTCTTGAAATATATATATATTTTTTCTTTCAAAAACACGTATAAGGTTATATTGTTTCACAATCCCGCACAAAATTAGAAGCGATGTGGGATGGTCGTGCACAGCTACCGGGAGCTGCTGGCTTAGACAAGTGTTGAAATCTGTGCTAAGCATTCAGTCATAACATTGGCCTAAAGTTAACGATTTGAAGCTTAGCGATTAGACATGAAAGCTCTTTGTACCAAAGATACCTAAAATAAACCATAAGCTTCTTTAATTTGCAAGCGTGTCACACGATATTCTTTGCCAATTGCGTTGTCATTTTTGTAATAAAAGAATCTCAAGTGTTCGACCGCATCGGATCAAAGTTTTTTAGGCAGTCAAAGAACTTCCAGGTTTAGCCTCATCCGGCAACTTCATTTCAATTCTGGAAATGTTCTGAGCAATGTATGAAACTATCACGAATCTGTTTACAGGCAGTTTCCTCAACATGGTTCAGATGCTAGTAATAAGAACTCAGCCATTTACAACGATGACTGTGTGCACTTGAAGGTATGGGAATTAGCGTAGATTGCCGGGGAGGGAGAAGGGGTTTTCATGGGGTAGCTGAATAAGTATAAGGTGTCGTGGCATATTAAAACGGTTTTTTGGTTTTGCAAAGATGTTTTTTATTTATTGCACTAAAAAGCTTGGTTATGATAGCACAGCATGTTGCTAGGTGTCAGGGGGGCTTTTTTGGTATTTCAACATTTTTGCGCAACTCAATGTCAAAGGTCACGTTTAAACGAACGAAACATTAGCCGTTTAATCGTTTAGGTAGCTAAACATAAATGCACAGCCCTAATATGCAATTTACAGAAATAGATATAGTTTTAGAAGAGTTTTACCTTTAAATACACAAAAACAAATTTTGAGGGTTTGTTTATTGATAAAATAATTTTTATAACTTGGAGAAATTCTCTACCAAAATTTTAAAATCCCTACCAAAATTTTTGAAAAAGAATTTTCCTTTCAAAAATCTAAAGCTAGTGCAAACCGTGGTGTGAGTGTAGCACAGTAGCAACCAATCAACCACATAGAGGCATCCATTTTCTCGGGTGAGAGTGAAGCCATTGTGGCTCATAGCTCTTACTTATACTATTTCTATAAACGATTTAGCATCTAAGTCAAGAGTCCATAGAACCCTGGGTTCAAGTTCAAATAAAGAAAACACTTATCCAAGTCCATGCAGAAACTAAAGTCCAAGTCCATTAGAAAGTGAACAAGGGTCAGGTGATTCAGTAAAGGGTCAGGTGATTCAGTAAAGGTTTCATACTCAGATTGAATACTATGCCTTATTTATTACATGTCAATCAAGTTTCCCAATAGTTTATTTTTATCTTTGTATCTTGCCGTATTTTCATAGTTTTGTGCTGATTTTCTTACACCATCTCAAAGTAATAGATGCCAGGACACCACTGAATTGATTAATATTTCACCATTTTTTTTTTAAATTCGCTACTTTTTAGTAAAAACAATGCTGAAACTTTTTTCATGGAATTGTACAGGACCTATTCTAGTATTCTATGCATAGGAATCTTTCTTGCTGCTTGCTGTTTGACATTAGTTTCTTTTATCTTAAGCCCATTGTTATTTGAAGTATCATTATAAAAGAGTTGCCATGAGTGAACTTATCTGGATACAATAGAAGCTGCTACTTAAAGTGCTTTTAGATAATGGAGTGTTTTCAAAATGTTTTGGTGTTTCTGTTTTGTTTTCCTGTACAGCAAACTTTACATGTCTACCATGTTCCTTTATGTTCCTTTATGGCTAAAAACATCAAGTGGATGCTGACAGGGCCTGTGGTGGCGTCTCCATTCTCGTTATGGAAATGTCCTTACTGAACACTAACTCCCGTGTTTATTAATTGGAACAACTTTATCTCTTCTCTCACCACCAACACCCCACTAAGAAGATTTGGAGAATGGTTAACAGCTTCCACGGCAGAGTAGGCAAATCTTCCATCTCCCATCTCTCTTGGAATGGAGACCTTCTCACATAAAAAGGACATCGTTGACCACCTGCCGCCTCTTTCAGCAACATCTCTCGACCTCGACCAACTACTCCAATGCTTTCAAAATCAAAAAAACTTGCGATGAAGCCCGGAGAATCACTTTTCCCTCCGAAACTCTGAAAGCTAATCTCACCCTTTCTGTGATGCCTTTTCTCTAAAAACTGAATATTATAACAACTTTTTTGTGCTCAATGGGAATCGCATCCCTAAAGTTGAAAACACAAAGTTCCTTGTACATATTTTCAGCAAGCCGCTTTACTTCTTGCCGGCTGATATTGATACAAACCCCCTGATGTTACCTCAAAATCACATTGTTAACTATATTGACACTCACCCTCATGACCACTTAATCAAATCTGTTCTTACTTCATTACTCAATCTTAAATGTAACCTATTCAAGAATTCAGCTTTCATATTACTTGAACTTAATAATCGAGTTCTTCCAGAAAAATCCTCCAGATAAAATAATCTCCTTCCTTCAATTCAAACTTTCTCCTGTAGTATGGTCAGCCATTGATGATCTTGGTTTTCAAAAAAGAGGCCTTTCTCCTGGGGTCAGCCATTGATGATCTTGGTTTAAAAAAGAGGCCTGGGGGACGAAGAGCAGGAAAGAAGTAACATAAACATTTGGGAATTAGCTGTCAAGTAAAATTGTGTATGCTTAATGCCCAATCAGTCTACAATAAAACAACTGAACTAATTGACCTTTGCTTTGATAAGAATTTTGATGCTATTGCTATATGTGAAACATGGTTATGCTCTGAAGACTCGATAATATAATGTGAATGCGCTTTGAGTGTGGCTGCAGCACATTTTTTGTTCGCTCTCCTTTTCTATCCATTTTAACAAGTTTTCAACAATTGTTTTTGTTTGAGTTTTGAAGGGATGCATCAATTAGCACATTTTAATTGTTGGATGGTCCTTGTTGCGATTTTTATTTTGTTTTCTTGGAGATATTCTGACCAAAAAATCATGGGTCTTACAACTAATAATGTAAGTTACCCTATATACCAGTCCTGCGAAAAAGCAGGTCTCCATGATAAAGATGCCATACATAGAAATCCTATTCGCTTCACTAAGTCTCAGCTTTTTGAGCTTGGACATAAGTGTAAGTCTGTGCCCTTCAGTTATCGATTGCTTAAAAACGAATGGAATTCTCAAGTCCCGGGGTAGCCGTGGCCGTGCTTCTCGGGAGCTCAGAACTGCAAAATGGAAATCAATTTGGGATTATAATAATAAAGATCATCACGGGGTTCTCAGATGTCTTCCTGTTGCAGCTGAATTAAACAATAAGAAACATTGCAAATTTGGTTTGATTAACGCCAGGTCTTTACGCAACAAAACTGAACTGTTTTTACATTTGTAGTCACAGAGGAGTTGGATTTTTGTCTAGTTACTGAATCCTGGATTAAGGATATCGACACAGTAGATTTGGCCGCACTAAGGCCAAATGGCTTCAATTTTATTAACGTCGAACGCAAAACTCGTGTCGTTGGTGGAATTGGTCTGTTCTTTAAGGATAATTTATCCGTCAGTTTAACAGACCATGGTGAATACACTTCATTTGAATATGCGCTTTTTGCTGTCAAAATTAATTCATTTACATTTGACTTGGTCGCTGTATATCGTCCCCCATATTCAGCCCGCCATCCAAAGACATTGCCTACATTTATGAGCGAATTTGCAGATTTTGCCAGTGATATGTCTTAATCAGCTAACAGACCTATATTCATGGGAGATTTTAATATTCACATGAACAAGTTTTCAGACAATAATGTACAAGAATTCATCACCGTTCAATTCCTTGTCATTAGATCAGCTGGTATCAGAACGAACGCATATATTTGGAAATATTCTTGACCTAATCTTGGCTCGTGATGGATGTGATATCATGGTTACCAACATTACGAGTGGACTACTCCTTTCGGATCATATATTTATCATTGCCAACATTTTCACTTCTCGCCCCTCAGCTGAAAGTAAGCTGGTTCAATATCGCAAGCTTAAGAGCATTAATCATGAGAGTTTTAGGGCTGATGTAAACAATGAACTTCAGCAAATCTTGAATCTTGATAATCTGGTGAACGAATACAATACTCGATTACACAAAGTCTTAGATCTCCATGCACCTATCGTTTCAAAGATTGTTACTTCCCGACCCCTCGTACCTTGGTTTGACAGCAAAGCGTCTGAACTAAAGACTGCCACACGAAACGCGGAACGTCGCTGGATTAACCATCCCACAGCTGAAAACTCAATTCTATTTCGTTCTCTACGCAACGATTACAAGCGACATCTAGAGTCACGTAAGGGTGAATATATAAGAGACAAAATAGAGTCATGCGGAAATGATTCCCGTCAACTCTTTTGCACAATTGCGAACATTACAGGGTCATCAAAACACAACCTTATGCCAGAAGGAATGTCGGACGATCAGTTAGCTGATGACTTTGCCCAATACTTTTATGAAAAAGTTGATCATCTGTGAACGGATCTTGAAAGCGACCCGATGTATGATCCGCTTGAATTGGATATCTCGCCTTTCAATTTTATGCCATTGTTAGATATTCCAGCCGTGGTTGATCTTATCAAAAAGGCAAAACCTACAACTTGTGACCTTGATCCACTACCATTGTCATTATTGAAGATGCACTGTGATATCTTTGCCCCAGCTATTCGCAAGATTATCAACACTTCTCTGACATCTGGTGAGTTCCACACTTCTTGGAAACATGCAATTGTTAAGCCCCTGCTAAAAAAATCAAATCTTGAACATATTGAAAAGAATTACGGCCCAGTGAGTAACCTCTCATTTGTCTCTAAACTTGTAGAGAAAGCCTTTCTCGGGAGTTTTTTCCAACATATCGACAACTATCACCTTCTCCCAACATATCAAAGCGCATATCGTCCTCACTACAGTACAGAGACTCTTTTGGTAGCATTATTTGATGCTATATTGAACATGGAACAAAAGCTGCTGACGCCCCTCGTTGCAATGGACCTCAGCGCAGCGTTCGACACGGTCAATCACCAGCTCTTACTAGATATACTTCAGAAGCGTTTGGGCGTTCGTGAAACCGCCCATAAATGGCTATCATCTTACCTACATGTATCTGACAGGCAGTTTTCAGTATGTGTGAGAAAAGAGTATTCTGAAGCTGTAGACATTGATTTCTCTGTTCCTCAAGGTAGCATAAATGGTCCGGTTCTCTTTACTTGTTATACCAGTACATTAGATGAATGTGTAACAGATGATCAGACAATCATTGGCTATGCTGATGATCATAGCATCTACACCTCTTTCAAGCCAGGTGATAACGACTCCGAGGCCATGGCAATGAAAGGTCTGGAATCTACCATGGTAGATTTGCGGAATTGGATGCACGCTAATCGTCTCAAAATGAACGATGAAAAATCCGAATTTATTGTTTTGGGAAGTACTCAACAGCTTGTTAAGTGTGATACATCCTCACTGTCCATTGGTGGTGTAACCGTAGAAAGGGCTAAAACTGTAAAATTACTAGGTGTAACTGTAGATGCAAATCTAAACCTCAAGCATCACATCTCACAAAAAGCTAAAGCAGCATCCTTTGCTTCGTACAAACTAAAAAAGATACGTCGTTACCTAGATAAGGCTACCTCACTGAAATTGGCAAATTCCCTCATTTTTTCACATATGGATTATTGTAATAGTTTATTTGTCAACCTACCCTCTTCCTACTTGCAACCTCTTCAAAGAGTACAAAACCTCACAGCTAAAGTAATTCTAAAGAAATCCAAATTCCATAGGTCAACAGAATGTTTACGCAGTCTACATATACTTCCTGTTCAGGCCCGTGCTAAGTACAAAATTCTCCTTCTAGTCTACAAGTGTCTCAACAACTTAGCCCCTTCATATCTGTCTGACTTACTCCATGTTAAAACATCCTCCTATGCTACTAGGTCTTCTGCCGCCCTCATTCTTAATGTTCCCTTTACCCAAAAGAAATTGTTTGCTGACCGCTCGTTTAGTATTGCTGGACCCACACTCTGGAATGGCCTCCCTATTAATGTTAGAAATACCGCCACCCTCCCATTGTTTAAGAAGGCTTTGAAAACCCATTTATTTACTCAGTATTTTTCGTAATTATATTTTTACTCGTAGTTCTCATATCTTTTTATGTTTATTTATGATTCTTTGTAGCACTTAAGTTGTTTATTTATATTATAGTTATTTTTGTAAAGCGCCATTGAGTGCATCGTTTTGCAGTAATGTGCGCTATATAAGTTTTCTTACCATAAACATAACCATTACTTCAAATGGTTACAATTTTTATCATGTTCCACGGCTCAACAGGAAAGGAGGTGGTGTTGCCTTCCTTTATAAATCTGGATTATCTGTCAGAATCCCTAATAAAAGAGAGTTTACCACATTTGAATTGCTTGAAGCTGAACTGCCGTCTCCTTCAACATCTATTTAATTTATTTTGGTGTATAGACCTCCAAAGAAGGGATTACTATTTTCTCAATTTATATGTGAATTTAGTGAACTTATTGACTCAGCTTTTAGTGCCTCATAACCTCATTATAACTGGTGATTTCAATAAACACATTGACAACCTCAATGATCCTGATGCTATTTGATTTTTGGAATTATTGTCATCTTCCAGTCTTCAAGAACAAATTACATCCCCGACTCATAAACAGGGACATACTTTGGACTTGCTTATAACGCGTTCTTCTGATGATCCTATTGTTTCAAATATTTGTGTAGAAGACGGTCTGTCTGATCATTTGATTATAACATGTGCACTTGCTCTTCAAAGACCTCAACCACCAAAGAAAACAAATAAGTACAAGAAATTTAAATGATATTAATGTTGGTTCCCTGTGTGATGACATCAGAAACTCAGAAGTATTTTGTAACTATTCAACTGCTTCCCTTTGACAAAACCTTCATAATTATGATTCAAGTCTTTCTTCTCTTCTGGATTTGCATGCTCCTCCCAAAACCCGCACAATAACCGTAAGACCTCATGTACCATGGTATAGCCAGGAAATTACTGAGGCGAAATACCTGCGTCGCAAATTAGAACGGAAGTGGCGTAGATCTAGACTTGAGATTGATCATCAACTTTACCGTATTCAACGCAACCTCGTAAATGGACTTATTCGCAATCTAAACTGACCCACTTTTCTACTCTTATTACTGACTGTGGGTCAGATCAAAAACAACTTTTTCGTGTGACAGATAAACTTCTTCACCGAAAACATTCTTCACCAATTCCACAGTGTGACTCGGATGGTAATCTTGCAAGCAAATTCTGTACTTTTTTCAGTGATAAAATCAAAGTAATTTGTGATGAATTTGAATGTCATGTATGTGCCATCTGTTGCATATTTTGACAATTGTGGCTCAAAGCTTACTACCTTTGAACCAACCAAATTCGTTGAAGTTGAGAAATTGATAAAGCAATACCCAAATAAAAGCTGCAATATCTTGATCCATTACCAACCAAACTGTTAAAAGACTGCACTGCCTCACTTGTTCCAATAATAGCTCATATTATCAATCGGTCACTTACTTCAGGAATTTTTTCGGAATCTTTAAAGTCGGCGCTTGTTCGTCCTCTATTAAAGAAATCAAGTTTGGATCCGGATGTTTTGAAGAACTATTGACCCGTGTCTAATCCTTCATTTGTGTCGAAACTCCTTGAACGCAATGTCTTGTGTAGAATTTCATTTTTTCTTCAGCACAACAATCATCTTGATAATCATCAATCGGCTTATCGATCAAATCACAGTATTAAAACTGCATTACTTAAAGTGCAAAATGACATTCTTGGAGCAATGGATAAAGGTAGACTTGTTACCCTTGTCCTTCTTGATTTATCCGCTGCCTTCGACACTGTAGATCATTGCCTGTTAATCAATCATCTTCAAAATTTTGGTTTTAATGGAACTATATTACAATGGTTCATGTCCTATCTAACTAACAAATCACAATGTGTACAAATTAATGATAAAACTTCTTCACCATCTAAGCTTGTATATGGTGTGCTGCAGGGGAGTGATCTTGGTCCGATTTTGTTTTCCATTTATACTAGTTCTATTGGTAAAATTATATGTAAATATGATCTTCATTACTACTTGTATGCCGATGACACACAATTATATATTTTGTTCAATCCCAATCAAGCTGAAGCAAATATTGCACTACATAAACTTGAAACATGTATCGTTGAAATACGCAAGTGGATGTCCTCCAACTTTTTAAAGTTAAATGATGATAAAACTGAATTCATTGTTCTTGGTTCCAAAAGTCAGCGTAACAAAATTAACCTCCTATTTCTTCAAATTGGTAATGCTCAAGTATGTGTAGCCTCTAAAGTTCATAACCTTGGCTCCATTTTTGATGCTGATAAGTTAATGGCTGACCATATCTCTGAAATTTCTAAATCTTCATCATTTCATTTACGTAGCATAGAACTAATCAAAAAATATTTAACAATGCCTGCTACTGGACAACTAGTTCATGCTTTTGTCTATTCCCGCCTTGATATGGGTAACTCTTTTTTTTATATTGTCTCCCAGCTAATCAAATCAAACGTCTCTCCCACTTACAAAATATTGCTGCCAGGATTGTTACCCTAAGTAAACCAAAATGAACACATTACTCCCATTTTAAGAAATTTACACTGGCTACCAATTCATGATAGAATTGTTTTTAAAATACTTGTTTTTGCATATAAGTCTACTCATGCATTGTCTCCCACATATATTTCTGATCTTTTAATCCCATATAAGTCTCCTTGCCAGTTCATGCGTTATAATTTCAAACTTCAATTAGCTATTCCACGTACTTCTAGAACATGGGGTAAACGTTCATTTTCTTCTGCTGCCACCTTTTTATGGAACAGACTTTCAGACAACATTAAACTTAGTCCTTCCCTCAATTCTTTTAAATCATCATTAAAGACATCCCTCGTGTGTTCTGATTCTGTTCACTTGTAAGCTTATATTTGTTCTTGTATGTATGTATTTTGCAGTATTCTTAGGTATTATTTCTTTTTGTTCACATTGTTTTGCATTAATTGTTGTGTCGCTGCGCTATGAGCATTACATTTGATGGATACTGGCGCATAACAAGTATTCATTATTATTATTATTATTAAAAGACAAAAGCAACTGTTTAACTGCTAAACCTCTTGATGATGTCATCATTGGTCTATATTAACACTTAAGACATGAGTTCCCTGATATCTATTCCGTAATGGTAATTAATGAATTTCATTAAAAGCATTATTCATAATTGAACCAATTCAAAACTTGGTGCTGGGCAGTTCAACTTAGTTCAGGACATACTTTGGTTTAAGCTGAAATGTAAAAGAACTTGATCAATCAAGGCTGACTAAAGTGAGTAGAATGAAAAACAAATCTTTTCACATTAAATTATAAATCATCACATTTCTTTTCATCTTTTATGCAGGAAAGAGAAGTTTGGACAGAAGTAGTAAAGAGCTGGGAAATTACAATGCCACCAGTGTGTATGACGAGTGTGAAATGCAAGCATGTGGACTCATCCTCATCATCAATTATTATAGTTTGGCTTCATCTCTAATCATGAAAGACATGAGATTATTTTTGGATTGTCATTGCAAATTTCTTTCCAGTGATACTACTTACAATACTTACAACTATTTTTTGGATGTACATATATGTATATATATATATAATTGAATAGTAACACCACAGACTTTCTTAAGAAATTGGGTGATATTAAGAATATATCAGAAGACTTGATCTTAGTGACATTGGATGTCAAGGGCCTGTTTACCAACATTCCACATTCAGAAGGTATTCATGCTTGCAAAACCTTTCCTGACAGAAGACAACCACCCACAAATTTTAGTGATGACATTGCAAATTAATCAAATTCTTTGTGGAACATAATGCGTTTACCTTCAATCGAGAATTTTATCTTCAATTATGTGGCACAGCAATGGGTACAAAAATGGCCCCGTGCTATGCCAATATCTTCATGGCTGTGTTTGAAGAAGATTTTCTGTCAAATTGTGCTTGCAGGCCCCTGGCATACTTCCGTTACATAGACGATATTTTTCTGATATGGACACATGGAGCAGATCGCTTGGAAGAATTCATTAACACGCCTAATGATTATCACCATAGCATTAAGTTCACATATGATAATTCTGATACTAGCATACATTTTCTTGATGTTACCATCCAACTGGCGAATGGGCAAATCTCTACACGTACATACACCAAAGCTACGGACAGACATACATACCTTGCATACAACAGCTTTCATCCCATTCACCTCAAAAACTCTCTAATATATAGCCAGCTTTTGAGATACAAACGTATCTGTTCAGACCAAAGAAGCTTTACTGAAGACGCCGCTAGCTTGTTTGGTTACTTTATTTCACGTGGCTATCCTTTTTAGACTAATCTTAGCTTACTACCATCAAGTTTGCGCCCTGGACAGAAACACACTCCTCACTTACAAGACAAAAGCCTCAGTTACTCGCATACCTATTATCACTAAATATGATCCCAGACTAGAGCTTCTTATTAAATAAATAAAAAATGATTACAGCTCTTTGCAAATGGATACCAATATCGGTGAGGTTTTTGAACAACCTCCCACCTATGCACGAAGACAACCATCTAAGCTTCGTAGCAAACTGGTCTGTAGCTCCTGTAGTTCCACTGCAAACGCTGGTTCTTGCAATGCCCCCTGTGGTAAAGCTAGATGTGGAGTATGTAAACACGTCAACACCAACACTAAAATCACGATCAACAACCAAACACTAAGACCTGGAAACTTTACTTGCGACTCGGCAAACGTGATCTACCTTCTATACTGCCAAAAATGCCCTGAGGCTCACTACATAGGCGAAACAGGAGGTAAATTCAGGTATCGCTTTAACAACCATACACATTCCATCAGACACGACAAGGGACGTCCTATACCTTTACACTTCAACACTCCTGGACACAACATAAATGACATCAAAATCTGCTTATTGAAAGGAAATTTTAGGAATACAAAAGACAGAAGACTCACGGAATTACAACACATCGTAAAATACAAGACCAAGACCCATGGTCTTAACAAAGACATGTCATTTCTGAGCAATTACACCGCATTCAAATAAACTACATGACATCACAATTGATTTTCAACGCCTTCTTTCATGATCTCATTCCACGCTCCACATGACGCTCCCAGATAGTACGCCTACTACCACGCACAGCACACACGCATTCACACGCGCATTTACTTTTGCGCTCCTACACTGTTTGAGTATATTTATGTTCAAAGTTATCATGAGTATTGTGATTTACACTGAAGAAGGACACAGGCGTGTCCGAAAATTTTGTGATTATAAAATAAAGTTTATTCAATAGACATCATCTTCCTGTATTTTGTTTATATATATATATATATATATATATATATATATATATATATATATATATATATATATATATATATATATATATATATATATATATATATATATATATATATATATATATATATATATAAATATATATATATATATATATATATATATATATATATATATATATATATATATATATATATATATACATACATACATACATACATATATACATATATATATATATATATACACTTACATGTATATATATATATGCATATATATATGCATATATATGTATATATATATATATTTATATATATATATATATATATATATATATATATATATATATATATATATATATATATATATATATATATGTATATATATATATATATATATATATATATATATATATATATATATATATATATATATATATATGTATATATATATATATATATATATATATATATATATATATATATATATATATATATATATATATATATATATATATATATATATATATATATATATATATATATATATATATATATATATATATATATATATATATATATATATATATATATATATATATATATATATATATATATATATATATATATATATATATATATATATATATGTACAGTATATGATGTATGTATTTATGTATGTATGTATGTATGTATATATATATATATATATATATATATATATATATATATATATATATATATATATATATATATATATATATATATATATATATATATATATATATATATATATATATATATATATATATATATATATATATATATATATATATATATATATATATATATATATATATCCACAGAATGACAAGACAAGAAACCTACCAAAATTCTAGAAGTGGAACATTTTCCAACAAAGATAAATAAAAAATGGCAGCCATTTTTAAGCCAACGTGCTCTTTTTACCCAACTAGCAGTTCATCATCATCAACCTCCTCCTCATCATCATCACCCTCCTCCTTCTTATCATTAATTATTTTTGATGAACATATGAAAATGGAAGAACATATCAAGAAAATTTGCAAGACTGGGATTTACTGCTTATATAATCTTAAACAAATCAGGAAACATGTGTCCCAGACAGCCATGCATACGTTAGTTCATGCATTCATTCATAGCCATTTAGATTACTGTAACAGTTTATTTTACAATATTCCAAATTATCTGATTAAAGGCCCCAACGCATCCAGAATAATGCGGCCAAATTAGTTGTTAATTGCTACGATGCCCCCTCAAAAGTCCTTTTTAGTTCCCTTCATTGGCTTGCAGTTGAATTTTGTATTAAATTTAAACTTCTTGTTTTTGTTTTTAAATCCCTACATAAAGTCACCCCAAGTGTTTTCTTTCTGATCACATTCACCCCATTTACAGCAATAGGTATTCCTTATGCTCTACTGATTCTCTCTTTTCTTTTTGTCCCCATAGCTAAGTATAAAACATTAGGTGACCATGGCTTTTATTATGCAGGTCCCTTCCTTTGGAATGAAATGCCAGCCTCTATTCGTTCAGTTAACAACCTTAGTTTGCTTTAAAAACATACTTTTTTTGTATTGCATTTGTTTAGTTTTTTCTTATTGTGAAGCACATTAAAATGCTTGCAGATTTTTGTGCTATATAAATATTTTATCATTATTATCAACATCACATCATCATAACCTTGTCAACATTATCCTTCTCCTTGCCAACATATCCCCATCATCATCCCCTACTGGTCATCATCAGCATCCCCTCCTGGTCATCATCAGCATCATCATCCCCTCCTGGTCATCTTCATCATCTTCCCCTGATCATTCCCTTATCTTCATCCTTAATATCGTTCTTACAAAGATTAATTATTCATCATTCTTTTAGATGATACTATACTTCAAAGGCATCCTCATATATTTTGAATTGAATGTATAATTTTTGTATAAATAAAACGTTTCTAATTTCTGTACAGATTTGTAAAGATTTTTAAATGGCAAGAGAAATGAATCACCAGTCTTCAAAGAGCACACAAGATTCCAGTTTTCATTGTTGAGTGTTTTTCATCATTGTCATTCACTATTTGTTGCTAATGGTTCTCAATAATAAAACAATAATTGACACTCCACCAACCACCATTTCCCACTCATATCTCTTCCTCTGGATCATCCATTTTGCACTTCATCTTCCATTTATCAAGAAATTCTTCATCTCCCACTCATCATGCCCTGTCATCTTCTACGCAACAATCCTCCCAGTATTTTTGGGTGGGCACTTATTAGAGCAGGGATGCTTAATACTTTGAATACAGTATATTATACAAATATGAAAATGTTTAAAACTACAAGGGGCATGTTTCCATTCTTTCCTGGTGAAAAATAAGTGACGGATTTAGAAATGTGGGGGCTCTGGGCACATCCTGATGTGGAGGCTCCAAAAAGCATCAGCTGAGGTCCATGAAAGGGGCCCCCACATCAGGGAAGGCGATCAGAAAAGGGGCCCTGTCTAAGGAACGAAAGAGGCCCCACATCGAGGAAGGCGATCATAAAAGCGTCCCTATCTCAGCAAATGTTAAGGTCCAATGAAAGGGGCACCCACATGGGAAAGGCCATCAGAAAAGGGGCCCATCTTAGCAACTGCCGAAGAGCCTCTAGCCCCAGTGTTATGCAACTGCATAGCATAACTACAAGAAAAATGCAAGACAACATTATTCAAAGAATGATAATGAAAAAGTAAATAATCATTCAAAATGTGACGGCAGTAAGAAAGAAAAATCACACAGAAAGTTTGATTTCTCACCAAAACTAGAGGCAATCATATGTTTTTGTCATAGTGTTGGGCAGGCCCAAACTTGTGTGTGGGGGCCCTGATCACAAGCCCATGCATAAATCTGGCCCTGGCAAATATGGTGTAGGAGATTACAGGCCTGGTACAGTTTTGAGTTTTTTTTACATAATTTGGTCAATGGTCATTCCTTTTCCCATGTTTTTTTTTATTATTTATTCACAAAACAATGACAGAGGGAGTGTGATAGCTCTCAGGTGAGATCTCCTCCTTTGCATGTTTGAAGGAACATTTAGAATATCAGACTATTAAATTGGGAGTGGGGGCATACTCATTTATGAAAGCATAATTGGTTGATGGTCTGTCCCCCTCCCATATTTTAAGATTTCTCCACAAAAAAATGACAAGAAGAAAGTGGGAAAAGATGGGGGTATAGAAGAAAACGATTCTTTTCTGCTTTAGAGGAATATTTAAGAATATCAGACTAATGAATTTTTGTGGGATTATACTCATTTATGAAAGCCTTTCCTCCTCACCCATTTTCTAAATTGTTTCCCTGAAAAAGGGAGACTCAATATCTCATGGAGTATTATGGTTCTTAAAAGACAACTCCCGATACCCTCTGCAGCATCCGTCTCCCACGCTGACTTTACCTCTTTGCCATTTGTGCATTTTGCAAAATAAAATGCTAGGTGTCTACGTCACCTTCCTTATTGAAATGTGTCTTTTGTTACACCTTCCGTAAATGAATGTTTAAAACGGACACATTTTGATCCAACGTAATTGACAACTGAGAACCAGTACTGTAGGAAACCAGCTAGATCTAGACAATATTTGAGATGTGAGTGTGTTAATGCCTGAGTATCATAGAAAAGTTAAATATGAACCAAATATGGGGTCAAGAGAGGTCAAGATTATACCCATACAGCCAATAAAAATGACGAAAAATGGGGGATCTGGGGTAGTCGGCGGATAGTTTTTTGACTCATTTCTAGAATACCAATTGGACCTTGTTGATTTTCTAAATAATGATGTATCTTTTACCTCTGATATTGAATATTTAAAAAAATATTGTAAACAAATAACTTGGAATTACATGGCAACATGTTTTCATTAAAATTTGGTCAAAATGTAAGAAAAAATGCACAATTTACAAGGGGTACGGGAACGATTTTCTTCATCATTTCTAGAAAACCAGATAGATCTAGATAATATTTGGGATATGAGTGAGTAATTACTTGAATATAATGGAAAAAGTAAATATAGACCAAATCTGGGGATATGGGGTCAAAAGAGGTCAAGATTATACTTATACAGCCAATAAAAATGGGGGATCTGGGGTGGTCAGCGGATAGTTTTTTGACTGTCATTTCTAGAATACCAATTGGATCGTATTGATTTTCTAAATAATGATGTATCTTACACCTCTGATATTGAAAAACTAAAAAAATAGCTTGAGTTACATGGCGACATGTTTTTATTGAAATTTGGTCAAAATTTAAGAAAAGATGCACAATTTACAAGGGGTACGGGAGTGATTTTCTTCATCATTTTTAGGAAAGCAGATAGATCTAGATAATATTTGTGATATGAGTGAGTAAATACCTGAATATAATGGAAAAAGTAAATATAGACCAAATCTGGGGATATGGGGTCAAGAGAGGTCAAGATTATACCCATACAGCCAATAAAAAATGGGGGATCTGGGGTGGTCGGCGGATAGTTTGTTGACTGTCATTTCTAGAATACCAATTGGACCTTGTTGATTTTCTAAAAAATGATGTATCTTTTACCTCTGATATTGAATAATTAAAAAAATACTGCAAAAAAATAACTTGGAATTACATGGCGACATGTTTTCATTCGTCGTGTGAACACACAATTACAATGACGGGGTCGTCGCCTGCGTATTCAGTTATGATAGTAACAATGCTATCACGAAACGCTTAATACGACCCGGACGAGAACAGGGGTGCGACGTACTGACAGACATAGCATCGACAACCAAGTCAATGTCCATGGCCTTTGATAAACAGTTGTGGTGCACTGGCGTGATGTTTTCATTGAAATTTGGTCAAAACTTGAGAAAAAATGCACAATTTACAAGGGGTACGGGAGCGGTTTTCTTTATCATTTCTAGAAAACCAGATAGATCTAGATAATATTTGGGATATGAGTGAGTAATTACTTAAATATAATGGACAAAGTAAATATAGACCAAATATTGGGTCAAGAGAGGTCAAGATTATACCCATACAGCCAATAAAAATGACGAAAAATGGGGGATCGGGGTGGTCGGCGGATAGTTTTTTGACTGTTATTTCTAGAATACCAATTGGATCGTGTTAATTTTCGTAATAATGATGTATCTTACACCTCTGAGATCAAATAATTAAAAAAATACTGTAAAAAAATATCTTGAGTTACATGGCGACATGTTTTCATTAAAATCTGGTCAGAGTGTGAGGAAAAATGCACAATTTACAAGGGGTACGGGAGCGATTTTCTTTATCATTTCTAGGAAACCACATAGATCCAGATAATATTTGTGATATGAGTGATTAAATACCTGAGTATTAAGGAAAAAGTAAATATAGACCAAATCTGGGGATATGGGGTCAAGAGAGGTCAAGATTATACCCAAACAGCCAATAAAAATGACGAAAAATGGGGGATCTGGGGTGGTCGGCGGTTAGTTATTTGACTGTCATTTCTAGAATACCAATTGGATTTTGTTGATTTTCTAAATAGTGATGTATCTTTCACCTCTAATATTGAATAAATAAAGAAAATACTGTAAAAGAAAAATCTTGAGTTACATAGCGACATGTTTTCATTTGAAATCTGGTCAAAATGTAAGAAAAAATGCACAATTTACAAGGGGTACGGGAGGCTTTGAAATAGTTTGATAAGTTGCCATGAATACATCTAAAAGCGGAAGTAGCAATGTTTGTATTAATGAGATCAGGCAATTTTAACAGATTAAGGGAAGAAAATAAAGGACTTGTATGGTCGTAATTTTTGGAGCATCTGACGTGGCGAATTGCTCGTTTTTGAAGGATTATTAATTTATTCATGTAGGATTTACTACAGGCCGACCAAATGATTAAACAATATGAGTAATGTGGCAACACTAAACTTAAATAAATACATCGTAGAACATGTGAAGGTAAAATATGTTTTAGCTTAGATAATATACCAACACCCCTTGAAACTTTACTTGATATACAATCTAGGCCTATATGATCATGCCATGATAGTTTTGAATCGATGATCACGCCTAAAAACTTAACCTTATTAGTACGAACAAGAGGTTTGCCATTGAGATGAATATCAAAATCAAAGAAAGGTTCACTATTACTAAATACTACATAGTTGGTTTTATCAATGTTAAGAGATAATTTGTTGGCGATAAACCAGTTGTAGAAAAGGTCAAGCTCATTATTAACTAACTGTTGCAGGTCATTAAGATTATCACCAGAAAAAAACATATTGGTATCGTCTGCGAAAAGAACAAGTGAAGAATTTGATGACAACTGACTGATATCATTTACATAAATAATAAAAAGGAGCGGACCAAGAATTGACCCTTGTGGAACCCCACATTTAAGATATAAAGGATCAGAGTATGCATTGTTAAAATAAGTAAATTGAGTTCTATTAGACAAATAATTACAAAACCAAGATAAGCAGGTACCTCTTATTCCATAATGAGACAACTTATATAATAATATATCGTGATTAATTGTATCAAACGCCTTTGATAAGTCAAGGAAAATTCCTATAGATGTGAGTTTCTTATCAAGGGCACTATATAATTTATCGACTGCATCAGATAGAGCTAATTCAGTGGAAACACCCTGGCGAAAACCATACTGACCATCAAAAAGTATATTATGCTTATTTAAAAAATCAGAAACCCTATTATAGACAATTCGTTCAAGCACCTTTGATAAGTAATATTCACGTTATCGGCTCCTTTCTGCCAACACGCACCTACTATAGAGCCCATCATACTGTCATACCAGCCCATAGTAACAAACCACAAACTCCTAACTCCCTTGTTATTTAGAATGTATACCAAGTTATGGATAATTTATCAGACCATTTCTAGCAACTAATACAAATGATAGCTGTTTACAGTCATCTCACGAACCACCAACAAGCCCAAATTAATGATCAGCGACATGACAAGTACCGTCTCGGCCACCCCGTCAGCATATTACCAGGCTGTTATGAATTGCAAACGGATGGAGGCAAATAAAGCAAAGACTCAAATATCTGAATATACGCAGGCATTGTCAACTTCGCACCTACAACCATGCCAACCCAGCGAGCCAAAACAAGAGCTCGTTAAGTGGCCAAACGGGATACCAGGCCACTGAATCCATCAAACCACCAGATGATATTGCAGTCAACACCCAACCCAACTCCCCACTGAATCCCCAGCTCCCCCGACCGTACCACCACAATAGTCAACCGACACCGATAAACACCGACCAGTCCAAAGAATACGGGTCGTATGCTGGTCTTCCTTGATGATTGATCATTTTACCTTTTTCTCTCATACACAACTTATAGTTGAAAACTTCATCGACAAATTACGCTTCACCACCAAGGTTGAGAGTTTTTACAACTTTGTCATGCCTTCTAATGTGACCTTCATGATCAAAGCGCATCTCTTCTTCATGCATCGTCACAACAACCATTCATGACACATTCAAGTTCAAAATCATCGCCACCCACACAATATAACTCTATGACAATAACTTTAGTTGCGTACCACCAGCTTCCAACTGAGTACTGTCAACCAATTGTCACAAAAAAAGAGCCTTCAGACGTCCATTCAAAAATTAAAAAACACACACCCCATCACCACTTTTATTATACAACTCATGGACTTGTCGCCAACTCTGATTGCCTAACATCAAGGAGGCATTGGGATTCTTAACCTGAGATGATATTTATTTTTAAAAGGGTTAGGCAGTCTCTAGTACCATGCTTGCCACCTCTGTCTTATTTGTGTAGAAATGACTGTTGTAGTAAGTCTACCATGGCTGCATGGAAGGTTAGCGCCCTTATCCTCACTTTATTAACAATTGTTAATGTATTTTAAAGAAAATTGAGTTAGTTTTTTTTTTTATTGATTTATTTTCCCTCGAACTGTCTTCGGGCAGTAAATTATAATTACCCTCACAAAATTCTGTTTCAATTAGTTTCCTTACATATCCAATGGTCAGATGGTATTAAACCCACAAATTCACAGGACCAAATATAATAAAATGAATTAAAAAATTGAAGAATATGAGGCTATGATGTCACAACTAGTCTGATTTCAATCATTTCTACGTGACAAATGATGCCAAACTTTAAACTTAAATATCTTCTTATTGGAATAAGATTTTTGATGGCTTGTTTTTACCAATTTGTTTCTTTTAATGTCCTCTTTCATATAAGATTTACTTGCTTTACCCCTGAACTAATCCTTTAACCCACTTGGTTATAACATTTCTAGAACCCATACAAGTTTTGTGGCATTGCGTTACGCTGTTTCGTTAGAGGCATCATGGGTTATCTTCAAAATGGCGTCTGAATTTTTCTCCTTTTCGGGGAGATAATTTATTTCCTGAAGAGGAAAATCTCTTGGACTGTTAATTTTAATATAAGGAGTGACATTTAGGAGTCCATAATATAAGGTTCATATACACTCTATGTACATAATGCATTACAAGAACCCATTGATTATCCTGTGCTGAAGTAGCGGAAGTAGTTCCGGCCTGTCAATCAAATTTGTTACGTAAGCAACCGGCCGACAACTTCAAAGGCTAAAATTGTAAACACTGCCGCCGTCTGCTAGTTAATCTAAAAACGCAGATACTAGGCTTAGCCTATCTTTTTACTGATCTGCTGATTGTGAATTCTTGAAAATGTCCAACTTGATTGATTTAATGATTTTTGATTTTGATCCTTTTGAGGGTTTGAACATGCCTCAAGACATGCAAGAACCTAACTATTAGTCGTATCCCACAATACACTTCTTGACATATACTGGTGGCGTGTACAGTGGGTCATTACACTTTCTATACATACAGGTGAAGGTGTGTTGAGACTCAGGGCTACCAAACTTAGGCTCATGGTCGATGGGGCGAAATTTGCTCCAAGCTTGCTATTTTACCATATTATGTACTTTTCTTGTCTTAATTCTTATTCGTAGTTAAAGACAAAGACCCTTTATGCTTGTTTTGGCGAAAAAGTTTTTCCCAGTCGGACCAACTTGTTCGGGGTAAACGTCTGTCACTCGCCGTAATTGTTTATGTTGACGTCATATTACTTATATGGTTGTCGTACAGTTGATTGCCTAATAACTCATGCACATGATTTAAATAGATTTAACTAAAAAGTAAACATTTTTTATCGAACTTTGACTTCATGAATAATCATACCAATTTAGTTCTGCTCTTAGATCAATTAAACTATTTCCAAGTAAGTTTTAAACGGCAGGATTTTGTGGATAAACGGTACATCTGTTTTAAACCTGGTGATGAAAGTTTTGTAGAGTGAAGAATATTTTCTGGGAAGCTGTGTAAAGTTAAAAATTCCCCCTCCCCTTCCCCTCAATAAAAATATATATTTAAAAAAATGGGGAGTTGATCTATAATGGCGTGCAAAGGAAAAACCATAACCTTCGTGCGGCCGCAGATCAGTAAACAACAGCAATCACACAACGTCAGCATACAGAAACGGGTTAAAGTGAATTACGGCCAAACGAGAGTAAATGGTTCCATAACTAGCAAAAACCGAGAATCGAATGTGGTAATTAAATTCGAATATTAACGGTAGGCCCATTTTTAGGCCTAAACTTAAAACTAATTTTAGCACGAAAAATGGACGTTTCGTCAGCCTAGACAATCTGGCACACAAATTAACGTTACTTGATACTTTATCCATTTTCCCATTCTAACGTTTAAAGGAAAATTCCCATGTGTTTTCGTAACCATTTATAAAAAAAAAGAGAACAATTTTATTAACAATTTCGTACAAAAATCATCTTAATATGTTATTCCTACCAGGAGATGTTCAAATATTAAGGTTCACAAAAAATGCTAATAAACGAATAGGAAAAGGCTCAGTATGACATCACAGCAACACATTCTCCGGGCCACAAAGTTGATATATTTCATTAAAATCTATCATCCTATTTTATTAGTAAAACCTGCTAGAAAAATAAATTGAGAAAAGTTAGGTATATATATACATTCCCAAATAACCCTACTTCAATAACTTTGGGACAATTGTTTCTAATTATACAGAAACAACCAATTAGCGTTCAAGGAAATACATAAACATTTGCAATGGAATTGCCTCTATGACATCATCAAATAGTAATTCATCATACTGTACAAAAACCTTGAAATGCAATTAGGAAATTGTTTAAAAATCTATCTCCTGAACGGAATATAATATCAATTTAAATTTTGTACCAAATTGGCTTTGTAATTATGCTCTTTGAAATAAAATTTCACAAACAAAACCATGGGACTATTCCTTTAACGTGACCCTAATGTTTTTGTGCGAATAATAAGTAAGGTTTTAACAATACAATACAATTTAATGATTTAATACAGTACTTTAGGCTATCTGGCCTTTGTCACAAATAAACGATAAATTAAACGGTACATGATTGAGGTTCTTAAAAACAAACAATAATCAAAGAGAAAGAAACAAACGTCTTGCTTCCATTGCGTGTAAAATAAAGTGTGATAACTGCAAAAATAAATATCTAAAACTAGCTGATAATAAAATATTGCATTTTGATCTAGTTGCGGGTTGAAAAAATATTTAAGAATAAATTTACGTAAAGTTTAACGTTAGTATGGTTTCCAATTAAGATCAAAAAATTAGCGCCGCCTTTTCTGTAATGAGTCACTGTCTAATCCACTGAAACAATATTATGAATAAACTTAAGCCTAAACGTAACCCATTCATCAGTCCATAACTTCCATTTTTTTTATAGTTATTAGGCCTACAATGTTTAGTGTAAATTGAGTGAAATTCGACCGACAGGCGCCCTCTAAAAGTTTCAAAGCAGCATTTTGTTGAACCCTTGCAAAATGATTAATTTTGAAGTTTAAATTTTATCGCATATGCTGCATGCACAGGCTTAGCCTAGGTCTACTTTGTGAATATCCCCGAAATGAATTGGCAAGTCTAGTAGTGGCATATATTAAAACTCAAAGACCAATAATGTGAATAAAACGAGTGCACATACCCAAATCTCCAAATCTACCGATAAGTTAGACGTTAATTGTAATGCAAGCACAGTGTTTTAATACTTTCAGCAGGAAAGTTAAGGTAGTGTTTGGTACCAAACCATTCTCATTTAGTTTGTTTACAAAAACTTGTCAAAAAACCTTGTTAGAAATAATTCACTTGTTAATCCTGATAATTCTGTTATAATCCAATTAGTCCATAAATAACATAACTTCGGAGAGTCACAACCCCTACATGCACTGATGCATATGCACACAAGTTTTCGCCTACGTACGTTACACGTTCAGCTAGCAACGCATTTACACGCGAAACGCTCTTAATTTTGTGTAGGCTAGGCCTTAGCCTTCTGATTCGGAAACCTATTAGGGTGTTTCAGCCGACGTCACGAGGTCACGTGACTTTCTTTACATCGCCATTTTTTCGGTCAAAACCACTGTTGTCTGCTGTACACTTAATTAGACTTATATTTGCATGTTGTTATTTTTGTGAGATGGTTATGCTAAAATCTTGCTGTGCCGTTAGTTGCACTGATGTGTGCGAGGGAATAAAAATACATTTTCTCGATTTCCATTTAATCCTGATCGATATTCGAAGTGGGTTTCTGCTGTACGACGCAACGACTTTCAAACTACGGTAGGCCTTAAACACTAGGATTTGCAGCGAGCACTTAATATCAGGCATGTAGGCTTTGTCTGAGTATAACGAAGTATCAGATGGCGCCGGATAACGTTAAAGTTACTCTTCGTATACCCGGTGAAAATATAACTTACTTCAGGAAAATATGAAGAAAAATCGGAAGTGAGCAAAAAACTACAATCAGTAAAATTCGCTGAACTGGTACTGGTAGGTTAGCATGTAGTATGTTTGTTGTACGTGTGGGGTAAATGAGCTGAGTAAAGACGCGTGCAACGCAATGACGTCGCTCCCCTACAAAATGGAGTCCAATTGAGTTAAAGTCACGAGATGAAATCCCTCTATAACTGCATAGTAACACGCACCGTGAAATCAACATGATTGAGTTTCTTTCCTTTTTTCTCCAGGTTGTGTTACGTTATTGAATAAGTTACTATTGCTTTAGTAATTAAAATATATTTTGGTACTTTTTTCCTTGATGTTATGCAAATATGAATTTTTTAAAGACTTATCTATGATTTGTTTATTTTAGCTCATGTATTGCTATGTTATATACGTATCTTTAGTTTGTTACTTTGCGGATGAATACTACACATTGAAGCTAATTCATTACTATTGTGAGTATCTTGAAAAATTATCATAAAAATCTTAAATGTTTTTGTCTTTCAGGAGTTTTTGATATATATACACATATATATATATATATATATATATATATATATATATATATATATATATATATATATATATATATATATATATATATATATATATATATATATATATATATATATATATATATATATATATATATATATATATATATATATATATATATATATATATATATATATATATATATATATATATATATATATATATATATATATATATATATATATATATATATATATATATATATATATATATATATATATATATATATATATATTTTATATATATATATATATATATATATATATATATATATATATATTTGGGAAATGATATATATTTATATATAAATATTTCTATATTTTACTGAAGTCCTCCCCAGCTTCATACGCCTATGGTTGTAATTTGTTCTTTCTCGATTTGCGGAAACCAGAAGAATCTTACTAACACATGCAGTGATCTCGGGTGCAGCTGGGGGAATGTCGCGCTGACACGCTTTCTCAGTCCGGAATCATGCCTATTAATGGGAACATTTATTACACACGAGAATATTGAAGTCTTGCAGCCATATTGTTCAGATGTTGCGATAGAATGTCATAGTTTCTAATTTATGTACTTGAAATATCAAAAATGATTGTGTTGAAAAATATTAGAATTTTCAAAATGGCCGTTTAACGCCTAAAAGCCTAGCTCTATTGTCTATTATTTCGAAAACGGCGTGATAAACATATCAAATGGGAGTGGAAAAGTTTTGCCGACAGTAGTGAAGGCATTTATATGAGTTTTAAGTTTTCATTAACAAATATATTTTATTTCAAATTTTGAAATATGTAACACAGTTGCGTAAGGCTTTAACATTAGGATAGCAAAGCATCATGGGAAAAATCACAAAATGGCGGCATCTATGTAGCAAAATGTTTCCTTTTTTTAGGAACATTTATGTTCCCAATAGTAGGCATGCTGCCAGACTGTTTTTTTTTTTTGTTTTTTCACGGAGGGGATGAATATGCTTATGTTCTTCGAATAATTTATTCAAGTAAAAATAATAAGTTTATATCCTCTTCAATTTCCGTAACATTTTTTTTTCATTTATTTTTTTTCCTTCCGTTTTTGCAGCCTTATGGGCCATGAGGCCTGAAGAGGCTGGGTGAGGTGATATCCTCCTCAACGTTGTGAAACTGGGTGGTCTTTATGTCTGAACATATATCGGAAGAAATTTGATAAAGAAAGAATTGAGGGGGACGGGGTGGTGCTGTAGGTGAAGCTACCAAAAACCCTATTCTTACCAAATTAAATGCATGGAGTTGAAACTGCATGAAGCGAGTTCTCGAAATTGAATAAGAGGCGAAATACGAAGAAAAAGCAGGAAGTTTTTGGTTCCTCATATCCCTTCCCTGAATACATTAAGAAAAAAATAAAAATTTTTGCAGTAAAAGGAATGTGCAATTAAAAAAAAAAAATCAATGGCGCGGCATGGGGGACCGGGGGGAGACAAATACCCCCACATTTTTCGATACTGAAAAAGTAGAAAGTCTAGAGTATTTTTGTGCGAGGTCCTTGCATCTTCTCCACTATCTGTGTTTTCGTATTTTGTCCGCAGCTACTTACGTGACCCAATGCTTGCGTATTTCGAAAGCCACGGTGGCCCACAAGTTTTCGGGGCCCTTAGTTCCTCCCTATTCATGCTGTCTGGCGCCAACGAAGCACATGCCAGCAGAGCGGGCAAACCTAAAATTTGTGCCCCCATATCAAAAAATTCTGAAGGGCAAAAACAGAAAAGGTCATTACCTATTTCTGTTTGTTGTCAAACATGAGTTTTTGGCAATTTATTGGTCCCTGCCCAGGAGCGTGTCTAGCTTTTTATTTTTTTGTTTTTTTGAGGTGGGGGGGGGGAGAATTAAGCTGGTCCTAAATTAAGGGGTTGTAGATTTTATCAAGATTTAAGGCCCTCAATTATAAACTTTGTTCCAAAATTTGAGGATTTTGGGTCAAAATTGGAGACTTTTGGTGGAAAATTGAAGATTTTTGGTGGAAATTTGAAGGTGTTTTGTGCTAACTTCGATCAAAAATTAACGAAAAATGCCAACGTCTCTGCTTTATATGATTCATTCCATATTTCACTTATTTATATTCATGGCTTTAAAAAACAAATTCGGGGGGCTATGCCACTTTTTAATATCCCATTAGACACGCCACTGGCCCCGGTGTTTGAACGCACATTCCTTTTCTTAATCTTTAGGGCTCTTATGACCCGGTCCCGCTAGGATCCCGCGCCCGGGATCAATACCTCACCCCACCTCCAAACACACACACACACACCCGCATACGACGTCCGTGTATGTCAAATTATAACTAACACACTAAATACCGTCTTGATTACTATATTCCTTAAAGCGTGTTTCATCAATTTCATGGCGCCTGAATTAGAATGTTGTACCTTTCATTTTTAGGAAATTTTCTTCAACAATTAGGAAAGTTTAGTCAACTTTCGGGAAATGTTTCCAAATTTCTAAACGGGAATAGAGTATGCATACAGAGAAAGGCAGTTTTCTCTCCTGCTCCGCCCGCTCCTCCTCCACACCCCGCTTCAGAAAGTAGTTTCAGAAGGAAAGATTTGTTTTCTTATCGCTGCATTGGGAAAACATGATGCTAGTATAGACTGAAAGTATCGACCTTTTGACGGCAGGCTGGCATGCTGGCAGGCCGGTGAGTGTCATCCTTTCAACATATAACCATAACTTTTGCAGTCATTCCCAACTCTTTGCGGTCGGAAATGAAGTTGTTTTTCATGCTCAGAAGGGATAAACCGCAATCAAAATATATATAAACAGATAAATAGAAGATATGTCCAGATTTCCTTAAATATATTGAGAAAATAACCAAACCACAAGGAGCATGGATAGGGTTCAAGTCAAATCAAGATGCTTTTCGTTTTTCGTGGAATTCATCTCTTTCTTCATTTTATTTTTAAACAAAATTTATTGCAAAAAAACTGCTATTTCGATATAAATTTTCTTTTTCCAGGGTGTGGGAAACTTCAACCTCCTGGTGTAATATAATTGTTGAAATAAACATATCCTACCAGCTATAGGAAATATCGTGCATCTGCTCAAATAATTATGATGTATTGATCTTACACCAAAGATTTATGGAAGTTCATATAATTCCGATCTGCCGATTCGACACTTCAATATTGATGACCTGATGAAATGTGAATAGTCCGGTCCAATCTAGTACGATCAGGAGAACCACATTTTGTCTCCCGGTCGGGAAAGATCTGCATAATCATTGAAAATGGCTAACATACACCAGGACCGTAGGATATCTTAGATTAATGGAGAGACCGAAACGTACCCTTCACTTCAAAAAGGCATTGTTTAGCTTAAAATATATCAACGTTTTATATCCCTTTGTAAGTTATTGGAGGCCATGGCTCCTTCAGCCCCATAGGCTCCTACGGCCTTGATATAACTGCTCATCTTCACTGGAGGTTTAGGCAGTTTACACCGGCCCCCAAGTAGAGTCCACATTCATCTCAGCAATTTTTTTTAATATTTAAAACCCTACTAGACGACCGGTGTAAAAGTAAATTTTCCCCCTCCCCCTTAGTAAATTTTGGCCCCCCTGCCCTTATTTCCTAGGAAATTTGCCCCCCCCCCAAACAATTAAGCCGTAGTCATCCAGTAAATTTGGTCCCCCTCATAGTAAAAACGGTTCACTGGGAAATTTGGATCCCGGCCCTTCTTTCCTAGGAAATTTGAAGATAACAACTTGTCCCCCTTTTGTAAGAAAAGGCCCTTATTCTCCCTTCACACCAAATCTCACTACCGTTTTGCGTAAAGCACGCCTTTTTTTCTTAAGTGTATTAGCTTCTCACTTCTTATCACTTTTTAGCTTATCACTTAAGTACACAAAATTAATTGAAGGAACCGCACAGACACACCAGTAAAGTAAAATCAATCCGGAGGGGACCAAATTCACTAGACATTCCTTAGGAAATAAGGACCGGGGGAGGGGGGAGGGGAGGGGGGGGGGGGATTTACTATCACACCGGGCCCCACTTGAATGTCTCCTTTGCCCGATGCCCCTTGCTACGCTACTGCCCCTGAGAGGTGGGCTGACGTCAACAATTTTAATCGTGTGATGCTCCCAAACTGACATACCCGTTTTAAAATGGCAGTAAACCTAATTTCACTTGGAAAAGAAATTTTACGTTGTTCTATAATATAACTGCAGTTACTTTAGTATAGAAAACAAAACGGATACTCCAAAAGTAGAATGTCCTGTCATGCCTGTTTGTCTATTGGTGGTTGCTTAGCACTGATATACTCCATTATCGAAAGTAGTTATGAAACCCAAGTACGGTGTTAATTTTTGTTTTGTTTTGTTAATTCTCCCAAATTGAAATTAACAGATTAACCCACAAGTATGGCATAATATTAATTTGATATTACTTTGCAACCAACGCATAATGAGAGCCCACGAGCAGACGAGTATATGACCTTTAGATTAAGGAAGGGGACACTTTCTCCAAACATGCTAATACTCAGTTGAGATTTACGAGGATATAAGCGTGTGGGGGAAGAGGGCGGCGCAAAGATGGGAACTCTGCATTTTAAAGACCTTGACCACTTTTTGCTATAAGTCAATAGTTCACTCTGAAACATAAATGACGGCATAATTAAAATGTCAACTTTGTGAACTGTACGTTTTGCTTCCTTTTTACTGTTTGAAAGGTACGGTAACTTATGTCAGTTGCAATGCATACAAATAAGCTTTAAAGTATAGCCAGCCATTCATCAGGAGGAGTTTAACGAATAGGCCTACGAGTGAAATTTAAAATATATCTAAAATATTTTCGAGATTTTTACAAACTTTATCATTCGGAGGTTTATCTGTTTAACAAACAAGTTCATCTCCTGACAATCTAGACATAACATATTTTCCGAACTGGACCGTTTTACCTTATTTTTCCTTTTTGGTGGTGGTGGTGAAGGGGAGGGGTAGGATATGATCCTTGGCTACCATCTAAGGGGCGTTGCCTGTCTCCAAATGAAAACCAGCATTAAAACGATAACATTGGAAATTTCCTTTCCGTTTTCAGGATATTTCCTTCCATTTTCGAGAATTTTTCTTCAATTTTTGAAAATGTTGCCAAATTTTTAAATAATATTTTCTTAAGATTTCTGTCAGTTTTGTAAATTTTAATTCAATAATTTTCCTGGCAGCCTGGCGGCTGCAATGGTTTTTTCGGGTGGTCAAATGTACTGAAAAGCAGAAAAACCTGCTACGTAACATGCAAAATGTCATGTGGTCTGAAAGTCATCAGAAAATTATTCTTTTACTTTATTTCTATTCTCCATCAACATTTTTGAGAAAAAGCCAAAATTAAGCCAAATAAGTCTGCACGCAGCCAAATAATATTTTTTATTTTTTTTTGCTTTTTAGGAAAGCTATACTCTGATAATCATAGATTCAAATTTGTAACTGACCTAAATAGGAAGTAAAATTGGTTATTTTTACGCTTTGAATATATTTTTGAAAATAGTTCATGATGCATGTCTTTTGACTTTTTCATCGGCACTTTAATATTGATCAGGTGTTATAGGGATGTGGACAGCTGGAGGTACCATTATATCTAAATCCACTATAAGACTTGAAGAAAGCAAAACACTTCGTCAACATCGGTTAAAAATTGGCCATTTTACAGTTTTTTTAAAGGTTTTTATGCAAATATTATAGCATATATGCAAATGTTCTCTATAGTCTCTATTTTGTTATGTAAATCCATTGTTTTTTAACCCTCTGCCATTTTCTTTGAACTGTTGAAAAAGGGAAGATAATTATATAATGAAGAGGATTTAAAGTTTACCATACGTCAATCAACCTCAAACTGGAAGGAGTATTTTGAACATTTTCAAGGTCTGAAATTATGGGGGCAAGCGTAGAAGAGGCTGGCCGCAATGACCCAGAGGCGATCCCTCGATGCTGAAAAAGCTCAAATTGTCCTGGGGACTGCGAAAAATCTGACACTTGACCGAAGGAGATGAAAAGTTGCAGTAAAGTGGCGAAGGCCCTATGTTGCAGTGGGTCTGAACAAAGAGGAATAAGTCAAGTAAGTCCTGTTCATTCAGTCATTTTTAGCTCAACACCCCTTTAAGGGATTTGAGCTTAAGCGATGACTTACTTAGAGCCATGTTCTCTAAAAATTCACTAACAATATTTCAAATACTCGGATTCACTAGGCGTAATCCGAAGGAATTTAGCATATATAAGAACATTGTCTCGGGAAATACCACCCAATATCTCCAAATGAAAGAAAACAATGTTTTCATTGGCTGGAGTGTTAAGATACCGTCTGGCACATTATACTAATCGAGCTATATCCCGTTTTTGATTCCCCCCACTGTGCATAGCATTGGCGTAGGTAGGTTTTTTGTTTGGAGGGGGGGGGGCTACTTATTGGTATGAATTTTGACCCGTGACAGTATCTAAGCGGAGCGCCACCATGGGTTGGCGCGTAGCGTTCAGAGGAATTTTTTTAGTAAATGCTGCCTATTGATTGCCGGAAATGGCACTTCCCAGGTCAAAAACTTGCAAATTTGAGACTGTTTTTCTTTGATTGTTCACAATTTTGCCAGAATTTTGCTATACATTTTGCCTGAATTCTTGGTTGCCAAAAAAATTGGGGGAAGTGTGCCACCTGCCCCCGCCACATACTTGCCGAAGTACAATTTATTCAAACTCTATTGCGTAGCGATATAGGGGCAGTTTGGGTTGATGCCTTTAGACTTTTTATGTCAAAAGAAGATATTTGTAAAGCAATCAAAAGATCATTGATTACACTTGTACACCTGGCCAATATTTTTGACTCCAGAATATTAAAAAATGAGGGGTTGAGTGAGGTGGCATTGTACTTACTTGTTACTTGGAGTCGAAATGTTGGAAGTAAAATTTGACAATCGAACTTACAAAATCATAATTTGAAATTCAACCGCCGCGCTGATCTTATGGCAAATCTGTCGATGACTGATTCCACGTCTGGGCAATGGGCCCTATGAATTTGTAATAGTCTAAATAAGTGCCTTCAGTCGGGCTTTTGTCATTGTTGACCGAATAGCTGTAAGGGTTCTTTCCATTTTTGAAGAGACTCTCTCGGCCTGTGCAGAAGTCACTGGCAAAGTTGCCAGCAACTGGAGCAACAGTGATATGTTAGGAAACATTTCAGAGCAATGATCCAGGGCACAGACGGATGAAGATGGTCGGGACTTGACAGGAACATTTTCCCATTTGTTCCTCCATAACATGTATTCGCCCTTAACAATCATAAAAGGATCTCTGATCAAATGCACAGGCGACGACCCCGTCATTGTAATTGAGTGTTCAACTCTCTCTCTCACTTGCATACACCTCAATAGCAGGAGTCAAATCATTCCACTGCCTCTCACTGTCAGCTTGTTTGGCGAATTCCATACAATTTGGTACAAGGTAGTAAAGTTTCATATTCTGCTCTTGATGTGGTCCAAATCTGTGCTTGAGGTCTCCAATAATGGAGTCTATGGCTGGATAAAAAAGTTGACTCTGTAATAGCCTTCGGTGGTGTCGTCCGATGTTTGAGCATTTGGTCAGTATGAGCTTCTGGCTGCAATGCGTGGTTTTCGCAGTTCCACCTCCATCACATCTTGTGCGACTGATTCTGCCTTTTGATACAGGTCATGGAACTCCCCTTCAGTTCGCAATTCTTTGAGAACAGACTGGAGACGGTTTACTGAGGCTAAGGCTTGGGATAAATCTCCCCCACTGTTTGTAAGGCTCGGGGAAACTGGTAGCATAAATCCTGATAGTTTTTCCATAATGACTGAAGCAACTGCAAATTATGAGTTGCACACCGATTTTTCAAGGCTTTCTGCTTTGTTTCTGTCGCAAGGCGATGCCCAGCATTTGATTTCCGATAAGGCATCTAGTGTATATTTCAAAAGTTGCATAAATCTTACAACTGCTGTGTGTCGTTCCACTAAACGTGTTTAGCACAACGTAATCAGGTGCTTCTTGATCATGGAAAAACCAGAGTCACTTTCTATGAGACTTTTCAACAGATCCGTTTTTTTTTGCACTTGCTCGAAAAGTCGATGAAATTTCTCGCACAACATTTTCTGCATTTCGAATAGGAGGTACCTTGATTGCAGCGAAAGCACTCAAATTTAGGCAGTGCATGGCGCAATGAAAATAAAAGGCCAATAGAGCTGCCTTTTTATTGTTGCTGAAGCACCTGGCCAGTACTACTGGCCATGGCTCCTGTCCCATTATAGCCTTGTCCCACACACAGAGAGATCCAAACCGAGCTCACAAATCTTTCTTAGCAACGTTTCTCCAATAGCTTTGCCACTCAACTTGGTTTCATTATACTCATTTTCACCAGGATTATTAGATTTGATGTCAGAAATTAAGTCCAATACCATAACCGTGTCCTTATGCAATCTCCAAACTCCACAATCGCTTGGTGAAACATATTTTATAATAATTGCCAGTTGTTCCCTTTTTTGGCGATCCATTGTTTCATCAGCTATGATAGACCGGAACTGTACTTTTTTGATGTTAGCAACAACACTTTCCCTAATCATGTCACCAGCAACGCAAATAAGTTCATTTTGAATCGAGGATGATAGGTAGGTTGCATTAGCATGGGAAGTTTTGATATGGTCCTTCAAAAGTGAATCCCCACTACGAAGTCGAAAACGAAGTAAAGCCCTAAAATTTCCGTCATTTTCTGTTGGTTCATCTCTGCTGATAGAAATTGTCCCTAATTCACCTCTGTGGCCTCTGAGGGGAATGTTTTGTCGAGAACAGGTGAGAATTGTATCAATAATTGGACGAAGGCCATCTCTGTTTTGCTGAATCTCCCGCTCGTAAGATTCGTTAATGTGTCCTCTAATATCTCTTCCATTTTGAATCACTATTTGTAGAAAGTGTTCCATTGCAACTACGTTTTCTTGGTGGTATTCAGTGGCCTGATGACTTGATAAAGCTTTGTTTTTGCCTGTTAGATCATCAAATTGTGTAAGAGGTTTAAGAAACCAATTTTCCTGGTAGCTGACCTTTTCCTCTACTTCTACCACCTAATCCACTACAACCTGAAAATAACACACATGGTACACAAAACACTCCTTCCATCTCTTCAGCTTTGCTTATGCTCAAACCATGGGAACTTCTCACAATGTTGGGGAAGCAAACGTCTCTTGCGCATTTTTCCTGATTTCATATGAGATGAAGAAGGAAAATCTTCTTTCCTTGCAGCCTTGATGGTTTTCATGGGGATAAAGATTTAGCTCGGTCTTCTTTATTTTAACTTTGTGAAAGTACAGCGTAACTAATGTCATTGTCAACTGCTTTTGAAGAAACGGTAGCGGTATCAGTACTACATTGTTGAAGTGGTTGGTCTGATGTAATGCCAGTTCCACTTTCACCAGGGGGAACAGCGTTTTACCGTGCGCCCGCCAAACCATACAACGCAAATATGATTAGTCAATAGCAGTCCTTTCCCCTCTATTTTTGTATAGGCTGGTTCCTGACCATCGTACAGCGACATGCTAGTATATGGTCAGGTTGTTTATCTGACTAGCAACAGCCCTGAATTCTAATAGGAAAATAACGTTATTGTACTTGTCTTAGGCACACATATTTTCCTTCAACTATAATCTGGAGTTGACGGGAGAATCATGATATTGCTAGGTTGTCTAGAGCACTTCCCGCCATCCTATTTTTCTGGACTGTGAACATATATAAAAAATGTGTGTTTGCTCCACCCACACCGACGATGACAAATAGTTTGATAAATTTCGTGGGACTAGTTTCAGGTAAGCCTATATTGAAGACGATAGAAGAACAACAAATGGTCACTTAGGTATGCATATCATTAATATATTTACTGGACTGGGCATACATTACCTTCATCCATGTTTTCCCTTTTCCTTTTTGAAACACCATATGCGAAAAGTGACATATTCAAAACTCAACTGAGTTCAACCGAACTTAATTACCGCCTTCAGGATTCAGACAAATTGATTTCTATTTGTAGAAAGTTTTGAGCAAAATGATGGGGCACTTCCAGTACTTTCTTATCGAAAAGCAGTAGCAGAATGGCACCATCTTCAATCGTCATCGAGTAAGAACAGGCTTGGGAAGTTCACGGCTCTTGACAAATTAAAAATTGCGTCAATTTTTTTTTTTTTAATTTGAAATAGTTTTTGTTTTGTTTTACAGGGATACAACGAATTTACATTGCAGGGAATGCAGGGAGATTCGCATTTCATGTATGCGCATCTGTACAATACAAAGGCATATAGGTGTAATTTATTTTTTGTTAATATTGGATGGGAGGGGAGGGGGCATGGCCAACCGTGCCCCCACCTCCCCCCCCCCCCCCCTTCTGGATACGCCAGTGGGTCAAATTAGGGTATAACTTTTGTAGTTGATAGCTCGTTTAAGCTATAAATTGGGTACGAAAAACTATCAAAAGCTCAAGAATGGCTAAATAGCTTAAATAGGTTATTTAAACCATATAACGCGATGAAATCTTTGGCTGCCGAAGTCATTTAAGTGTTAAAAACTCACTGATAAATCAAGAAAAAAACCTGTGTGAAAATCAGCATGAGTTTCCTGTCGCATTAGACGCATGACCTGGCTTGCAGTAAGTTTATCCGCCACAATAACTTTCTTTTTTATTTATTTTTGTATAGACTATAGACTATTACTGTAACTGATGCATTAATCCAGTGCCCTTTTAAGAAATTCTTAGTGTGGGAGGGGAAAGGGACCTCAAGTTTCAATAAATCTTTAACTTGATAGATCCCCCGCTTGATTTTCTGCTCTCTCCGCTTGCCCCGATTTCCTTCCGACGCCTTTGGCTCTTTGGGTCCCATAACAAAGATATTGCAGTATCATTGTCCGAATCGATTTTGTCCAGGGCTTGTACGGTTTACCCACCCTTTCGGGCATTCCCAACCTTTTGTTGCGGCAATGCCCATCAACCTTATATGCCTTTCCTAACAACCCAAGCCTACCCAATGTAACTCCCCACCACCAAAAAACAGCCTCTTATACCCACTCCCAAATTATATATTGAGCTACTACTTCATTTATGTTCTAGCATCACAACGATATTAATGATCCCGCTTGCATTTTCCCCTAAAATAAACATCAAACATGTACTTTTTTCCTAACAACCCCAGCCTACTCGAATTAACAACTCACCAACAAAAACAGTCTTGTAACCGCCCCAAAATATATGTTGAGCTACTACATCATTGATGTTCTAGTTAATATATACACACTTTCCAAACTTTGACTAACTCATGACCTGAAAACTACACATGCTAATGGGCTATAAATGTTCAAAATTAAAAGACTCTGAATGTTCTTTTCGGTACGTGGTTGATCAGGAAGTTTTGTTCCTGTCCATAGACCTTTAAAGATATGATCAGTTGCTGCACGCTACATATCGAAAATTTGAAAATTAGGCTTAAAGATGAACTAATGATAACTATTGTAACCTATCGTGAAGTTGCAAATGCATTCTCTAGCTGTAAAGGAAAATCATCGAAGTTTAAAGTTTCTGATAATCTGAACTAGACATTTCATTGATTTATATAACACATAGAAAACGAATAAAACTGCGAAGAATAAGAAGAAAAAAACATCGAGCTGATAATCTTGGATAAAGTCCATGGAAGCAGCTTTGCTTCTAATAAATCTCGCGCCTTTATGTCGATATACGTATTCAACCCAGAATGCTGCCCTCTCTGCCGGTGTATCAGGCATATCTCGATGTACAGCTGAGAGGAATTCTGCTCTTGCCTTGTACCTAGAAATTAAAGAAGTGACTGATAGGTCAAGACAGTATAAATGTATCACGCTTCGCTTCAGAGCAGGAGACTCGTATTTGGCAGTTTGGTACATATCTACAATTCTGTTGAAAGTTTTATCCGGGAAAATTATCTTCAAGTTTCGTAGTTGGTCTTCAATCCCCCCTCTCCCTCACTCACATCCACTGAAATGGGATGTATAATCAGTCAATATGTAAATGATTATTCTGTTGTATGGTTTCTCAGTACTTTCATTTAAAATAAAATGAAACAACGCCATCTCATAATTAATATCAATTTTAGATTTTATAATTGTTTTCGCTACTAATTAATTTTGATTGCAAAAATGTATGTTTCAAATTACGGGCGTGGCTACAGTGTACACTGGACCGTGATCAATTTCAAAATTGTTTAAAATTTCAACGTCAAAGTTGATGGTCTATGTTTCTTAAACTTTCTTCACTTTTATAAATATGGAACAGAAAGGTTTCACTCTCTTGGCGTAAAAAAAAAAATAATGATAAAAGGGTGACAATTTGAAAGTTAATTTAAAATCTAACAAACAAAAGCCATCATTGCCAATGCAGAAATAAAATGTTTTTTAACTTTCTTTTGCACAGTTGTCATAGTCTCTTCTCCAGTTAATTGCTCAACTGAAAATTGTTTATTTTCTTATTGTCCTACTTTGTGATGCATGTAAATTTAGTTGATTTAATTTTTTTGATTTATATTGCCAACGTTGCCAAGATAGGTGAATTTACCCATGAGAATATATTAGTCTCACCACTCTCTTCATACAAACATCACATGTACAATTTGTTTTAACTGCCCACGGTTAGCCTATACAATATGCTAGTACTAGCACTGTTCACCTCAAAAATGATGGAAATGAATAAGATAGCAAATTTGATACTTTCTGATACTTATTATTATGTGAAAAACTTTGGTCAAGAACAAATACATTATGAAAATCATAATACACGGCCTTTTTCACGTCCCTATTGCTTTGTGTGTTAGTTATTATCATAGATGAATAACGATATTGCAAACTTACTGATATGTATACATATATTTATTCAACTTAGAAATTGTTCATTTCTGTCAGAAATGTTAAATTCATAGTATGTCAGTGTCGGGTTTAGACAGAAGCTAAGTAAGCTATAGCTCAGGGTCTCACAACAAAAGGGGCCCCACTTTGATTTTATAGGAGAAAATTGCAATGTGTTTCATTTGATATTTTTCAGTAAGTTAAGTTAAGAAATACAATTAACGCTATCATGAAGTTTATACCGACAACCCATATAGCAATTTCCTGTTGCAAGAAATAAAACTTGTTTTCTTTTTTCTGAAGCTTTATCAGCTTGTTCAGTTTAGAGCCTTATCATGTAATCCGACCCTGGTTATTAACTATGCAATCTCTTATCAGCTGATAATATATCAGTGACACATACTATCAATACTATCAGTGTATTAAAATCAATTTGAATATACTTACTGAGGATTATTGACCACTTCCCAAACTGCGTCATAGAAGACGTCATCCTTGGCCAACTCCTTACGCTCAACCACTATCCCCATGCCACTTGACATGGCACGGTAGGCAACGTCCTGCTGATCACCAAAGAATGGAATACCAATTATTGGAATACCGTGGTATAACGATTCAAACGCTCCATTATTTCCACAGTGTGACACAAATGCGCGGGTGTTTGGATGCCCTGTAATTTTGAAAACAATATCATAGATATATATGATTCAAAAGTATTTATTGACTGATTGAAATTGTTTCTCAAGACGTTTGATATCCAGCTAGAACATACTAATTTTATCCAAAAATTAAAGGAGAACTAGATTCATAAGTAAGGATCTTTTTCGTGAATTTTTCAAATATTTATTGACTTGTTTATGAATATTAGATAACCAATTGGTATAAAATATTGGTGTTAGAGAACTTTTGTAGCTCCCCGCGTGGATCGAAAAGCCCTGCTGACAATTTTTTAGTCTCAAGAAAATTGCGCCCTAACTTTCAGTCTAGCGCCCATTTAAATTGGGTGAGTTATTTGAGTAGTGAGAGGAGCCTATACAGCCAGTGACCAATCAAAAACCATTATTACTATCACGTGATAGCTCATTTGCATACACTTAATGCTGTCTTCTGATTGGTCACTGGCTGTATAGCCTCGAATTTAATCACATGACCGTCTTTTTTTTTTAGGGATATTGGTTTATACGATCGTCTCCCTATGTTTCATCGGGTCGGTTGGTGGGGGAAATGTTTTATCAAGGAATAAGGTCCCCCTCCCAGGGTTTGTTGGGGGTTAAAACAAAAAAGCACACGAACACATAACACTCGACGAAATAGTATGGACGTTACAAAGTTAACAATAACAATGTCACACATTACAAACAAAATACATTCACAAACGATAAAATGTCACAAATGATTTTTCTCTTTCTTGAATGGTTGGTGGCTCGTAAAAGAGCCTTTGGGTTCTTCACCGGTCGTTCAATCTAGTGTCCTCCTGTAGTCCACTGATGATGTCCGGCTTAATCGCTCTCGTATCTCCTCAAAATTGTAAGATTCTCCAACTGGGCTCAAAACGAGGTGGTTCCTCTTTTCCAAGGTGGCTTAGACATCCACGTTTTCCTCTTCCGACCGTTTATCTTGGTGATCTCGAAGTAACTCGAACTAGGTCTTGGTTGCTTTCCCCCAGTTGCTGTCTCTAATTGCAAAATTCCAAAAGTAGTCTGGTCTTTGATTTTCGTACCTCGGTGGTGTTCTGCCGGTAGATGTTTTTCATACTCTGTTGTCAAACTTGCGTGCCAAACCAAACCGGTAGTAAGCTCTGATGGGGTCCCCTCCTGTGTGATCATTATCCTTCTAAACGCATAAGGAAAAGTAACCGTGGTGGTACATGATACAGTATTGAGACATGATGTGTCTTATTCGATGTCATGTTCAACGGTAAAGCCAAGTAGACGTGCAAGACGTTGTCATTTTATGCTCTCCTTCGACCAATCAGCGATGTTTGTGTTACGTCAGAGGCCCGACTCAGAGTTCTGTAACATTTTGATTGGAGGGTTAAAGTATCTGCCCCAACCACCGCAATGGTGCCGTTGGAGTCATGCTACGGTTTTGTACTCCTTCCGCCCTCGTTTTTCAACAACAATAATTAAACACATACAAATACAAAATCTAGCAAATACAGAATCAAGTCTAACAGACAATCCATCATTTTGCATTTGACAGCAAGATATTTCAATCGTTCAGCGCAGCTTCCCAGCGTTCTGTAAATGACGTCTTTAAGTAATTTGATCACCTTCTCTTCTTCGTAATCTTTGTTAATCGTTTCCTTCATCTTTTTTCCAGCTCTGTGAAAATGTCTTTCGCGAGTGGATCTGTAGTCAGCGGGCGTCGGATCTCTTTCACTTCGCCTTTCCTTTCTTCTACTGTCTTGATCCGGGCGTTGACCTTTGTGGCTTGTTTCAATTGGGCACATTCAGCAAATCGTGTGTTATCTCTGTCGTAGCTTTCACGAATTTTGGCCAGTTCTTTTTCTCTGTAAACAAGCGAAACTTGTTTCTGTCGGCTTGAATTCGACGGTCGTTACTGTTTCAGCCAGCTGAGCGTTTGTCGCTGCACTCTCCTCCTCCTCCTCCTCCTCCTCCTCCTCCTCCTCCTCCTCCTCCTCCTCCTCCTCCTCCTCCTCCTCCTCCTCCTCCTCCTCCTCCTCCTCCTCCTCCTCCTCCTCCTCCTCCTCCTCCTCCTCCTCCTCCTCCTCCTCCTCCTCCTCCTCCTCCTCCTCCTTCTCCTCCTCCTTCTTCTCCTCCTCCTCCTCCTCCTCCTCCTCCTCCTCCTCCTCCTCCTCCTCCTCCTCCTCCTCCTCCTCCTCCTCCGTTTTTAATCTCGTTAGCAGCCCAGCTATCGCACCGTCAACATGGCTCTCGTTCACAACCACTCCATGCCTGGCTCCAAATTAGAAATGGAGCTGTTTAGTGTTCCTCCGACGCAAAGGTGATCGGATACGTCGAATACCGGAGGATTGAACTCCACGGGTCCGAACGAATTCGTTTTCCCGGAACTGAAAGCAAGTATCTGGATATCAACAACACCCAACTTTACGTCAAAGTGAAAATCACCATAGCAGATGGAAGCAATAAAGACGCCAACAAAGACACCAAAAAGGTAGCTCCTGTCAACCTGATGTTGCATGCGATATTTTCGCAACTAGACGTGGCGCTCAACAGGAAACTCATCAGCGACTCGACGCCGACAACCTTTACAAAGCGATGATTGAGACTTTGCTCAACTACGACAGAGAAGCCAAAGATACGCATCTGCAGTCTCAGTTTTACTTCAAAGACATTGTTGGGAATATTGACTTCAACGATTTGAATGCCACTAGCATCGCTAACTCGGGACTTGCAGCACGCTTCAGCAAAACAAAAGGCAGCAAAGTGTTCGAGATTGATGAGACCACTTTACTTTAAAATATTTGCTCAAAACAACGTGCTTCTACCGGGTGTCGAAGTACGACTTAAATTGCATCAAAGCAAGGACTCTTTTTGTTGACATCGGGAGCTACAGATGCCGATTTTCGTGTGATTATCTTGGACGCCATTCTCTACGTGCGCAAACTGACGTGCAGCGACATCCACATGCTCAACGACCTCGTCACCCTCAACAGAGAACCGGCCAAGTACAAGATCTAACGCACCTTTTATCCGAAATATTACCATACCGGCCGGAACTCAAGATTTACAACAAGACAATGTATTTCTGGGCGAGCTACCAAAAAGGATCTGGTGGACATGGCCTCTTTCAACGGCGCCTACAAAAAGAACCCGTTTCGTTTCCAATCTTTTGGACTGCATTATCTCACGCTTCACGTTGACGAAAAACAGTATTTTGCGACGCCACTAATCCCCAACTTTGACTCGCATTAAGTTCTTTGTTTTTACCTTCAAGTGTTTTCGGCCACGGGTCGTTTGTACGGCGATCATGGGGGCATAAATATCACTGCAACGGATTTTCTGTCGGTTACACGCTGTTCGTTTTCGACCTGACGCCCGACGGATCCCACAGACAGCACTACACGAGTAGTAAGAGACAACTATACAGACCCGGACCAATCAGAAGCCAGCATTGGTATCACGTGATAGCTCATTTGCAATGCTGGCTCCTGATTGGTCCTGGTCTGTATAGTGACCTCTGAATTTTTCTCTGGGTCATCGGATTGCGTCACAAGATACTCTGGATTGTTCCGCAGAGTCCTTTTAACGAGATGTATAGTTCATTTGCATATACCTAATGCTAAGTTCTGATTGGTCGGGGTCTGTATAGTGACTCCTGAAATTTTTTCCTCTGGATCATCGGATTGCGTCACAAGATAATCTCATTGTTCCGCAGAGTCCTTTTAACAAAGTGTATATTTTTCAATTCAATACTGTTGCCATATATGGTCATCACACCACTATTAATTGACCAATCTGATTGGTCAAACAATGACATAATTCTATTATGCATGTAATGGACCAATACTTTGTTCCGCAGAGTCCTTTTAACGAGTGTATAGCTCATTTGCATATACTTAATGCTAACTTCTGACTGGTCGGGATTGAGATTTTTTCCTCTGGGTCATCGGATTGCGTCAGAGAATGAAAGGGTTTTCCGTCTGAGAAGTGTTGTGAATTGACGGTAATTTTGGAGTGGGCACAGAGAGCCCCACCTCAGGGGAAGGGTTTTCCATGATAGCAGTGTTGTTTGCGGTGAATTTACAGTCATATTGGAGTGGTTGTGATCAATTTGTGTGGTTTAGGTATCTTAGGTTCTATGGGAGTACTATGGGTCTATTATTTTTTATACCGTCAGGGGTGTCCGAGGGTATTGCTCACCTCTCGGTGTATGACAGGAAGAAGAAAAAATAACAAAACCAAAAAAATGACTATGGGTCCCCCAGGGTTCGCTACCCTGATATTATCCACTCAATGATGGGGGTATCATGGTCACTCATTGTCGCCCATTTCAAAACAATAAACCCTGATAATCTGTTGATTAGAAGTTTAGATTTTTCAAAGAGTATAAACTGTAAAAAGTATCAACAATATAGATAAATCGCCATGTCACGATTATCGATGATATTGTGATGATATCGTCACAATTCACGTCATTCGAGAAGACATTGTACTTGACAATTGAGAAACAGGAAACTTGTCATGTTTGAGAACATGTTTTTGAAAATAGGTAAGATTTGAGCGACAATATTTTCTAAACAGTATGATTTGAGAAGACGTTTTTAAAAGCGTGTATGATTTGAGAACGAAATTTTATTTTCAAATCCCATAGACTTTGCATAGGGAGCAAAATTTAGCGACGATATTTTGAAAACGTGAATAATTTGAGAAGACATTTTTTCTGAAACTCCTCATTTAAAAACATTTTTTTTTAAACTCATCATTTGAGAAACAATTTTTCTAAAACTCTGTCATTTAAGGCAGTTTTTTGCTCATCTGTTTTTCATTTGAGAGGACAAAAACTGGCGTCTAACGGGTAATGACAGGACAGAACTGCGCTTTAATGCGAAAAAAGGGTGTCTACGGGAGCTTAATCGTTGGACTATTCGGACAAAACTACATTTTTAACGGGAAAAATGGCGTCAACGGGGGAATAACAGAACAGAACTGCGCTTTAATGCAAAAAAAGGGGGTGGGACTTGATTCCAAACCACGCCACCTGAATTTTTCTCCTCAAACATTACATTTCAGCATGCACTTTTTGAAATTCCGCGTCATTTGAAAACCATTTTTTAATTTGAAATTTCGATAACTTTATACAGAGCGTCAAATTTAAGAAGGCATTTTCGTTTTGACGTGTACTTTGAGAAACAGTTTTTGAAATTTCTTGACTTTTCAGCCCTCTTTTTTTTCAACCATTAACTTTTGAGTGGATAATTTGAAGAAAAAAAGTCACCGTGGTGAAAAACGAAGGAAATGGGTCAAAAATCGAGGGACTTCATCGCGTAGATATATTATATATGTCGGGGTGTCACAACGGCCAAGTTGCTTATTGTTACCTAATTTTAAACACGATCACATGAGTGGACTGTACAAAATATATATTAAAACAAAACAATGACATACACCACTATGAAAGATACATTAAAAAAAACGTTACATAACAATGTCTTGAATTATTTTCTCTTTCTTGAATGGTAGGTGGCTCTCAGAAGAGCCTTTGTGTTTCTTCATTAATGTAAAATTAATGTTCTTTTAAGGGGCAGAAAACGCAGTCACACCAATTTCCTGGGCACTGGCTGGAAACATATCGCGTCGTCGTCATGGAGTGTTCTGTCTGGGTTGTGATACTACGTCCTACTTCTTCAGTTTCGTCCACCATCTTCTGCTTCTTTGTCCGTGGTTGATCCTGCAGATCCCCCTTCTTTTTTGCCTCCTCCGCATATTTTTCTACCCTTTTCTCCATCTTCTCCTGCGGGAGCTCCCATACAGACTCACCGGAAAAAATATTGTAAAAATATGGTTTCCGCTCCTTCTTACTAAACTCCACAAACCACCCCTCTTTAGCTAGTTCAATCTGACGTTGTGTCATTATGAATGATAAAATAATTTTTTATGAAAATCGAGATTAACGATTCTTTTTATACACGTCGAGAAAAGTATATAAGGCTTACGTTGACTGGTTTTATCAGAAATCTTAAAGTTATGAAAGGAAACCGATGATTGGACGATAATTGGATGTAATACAGGTCATCAAAATTGGCGCCAAAGCATTTCTAAACAGTTTAATATTATGTTTTTAAAAAATCAGACAAAAATGATTGTAACTTTAAGAATAAACCTTATGTATTAAAATAATACGCTGTTTAAATTTGATACTATCCTTTTTGAAGGTATTATGCGGAGAAAATTATTGTCAAAATTTTTAAAAATTTAGGGAAGTTTGAGGTAAACGTGGTTGTCTGAAAAGATCAAAAATGATTTATAAACTTACCTGTATGTCAAAACGTATGAAAAAGCTTCTCCTTTCATTTGTTAATGATACCATTCATAGAAATTCCTTCTTACGTATATATGAATATTATTTTCCTCAAAAATATCTTTATTTTTATTTTTATAACAAATGAATATTTTCCCATCCTTACAAAAACTCAACAACATAAAACGTTATACATTAGCAGTTCAGTAGCATGCCTATTAATGGGAACAAATTTGTTCCCATTAATGGGAACATTTGACCAATGGTCGGCGCCATTAACACAGACACATTTTTCAGCCTCCACACCTATAACGTACGTGCGGAACTTCAAACGGCTGGAAGAAAATTCCTAGCCATTTGGGAAATTTTCGATGCGCAAAACATTAAGCGTAATACTAATACCTATGCTTTTTCCACTCCTATAACATAGGTTCACCACGCCGTTTTTGAGCTATTGCAAAGAATATAACGTGACCCGTACTTGACCCCTATGTTGTAGACGTGTTTCAGGCTGATAAAAAATTATGCGCAGCTGCCCTGGCCTAGATCTCGGTCGCCATCTTTCTTCGCGTTGTTTTTACATTGAACAGTTGAAATAGTGCTTGAATTTCTATCCGTTTGCTTGTTTGTTTCAAAAGATTCATCTTTGGGAATTATCTATACATATATTTTGTGTAATAATTTGAGTGTTTAATTCAAAACCTGTCTTTCCTAGAATCCTACGCGAGTTAAATTGAAGTTTTGTGGCAAGTTGTCCAGTGCGTACTGACGCTGTGACTCATTTCCTTAGGATTCAATACAGTAACGTAGAAGCTCCTTGGTGAAACCTGTCAGTGACGGTCATACTCACACGAGCTGTCACCGAAAGTCCAAATAAAAGTTGGTATGATAACTGGGCGCTTAGCCTGGACAATCCGAGATGTATATTTAATACTTCACTATAATTTCGTGATGATATATCTCTTTGTAGGCCTACTGAGCGTGAAAGGTATAAAAATAACGGAGTTAGCTAACCTCGTTGCCCGTAGTGTTAAACCATACAAACCGCAGTTTGTATTGTGTGTACACTGCAGCATTAACGAGATCAAAACAATGCGCTCATTGATTGCGTGCAGTATGATGAAGAGAACGACTGATCAGAGGATGACTCACCTAGAGAGACAAACGTTTGGCGCATGCCCAGAACCAATTCCTAATGTTCCCATTAATGGGAATGCTACTGGACTGATTAGTAGCGACTGATACTGTTTACAATGATTCGTAAACCTTCGAAAATCGTCATGCAGTATCATCATAAAAAAAAAAAGTTTGCTCATTGGATAATGCTGTCTCTTAGCAGAATAGAGTATCGATTTTTTTCCTTATCTCCACACTGAACATAAATATCGTTCGTTTCAGTTCCATTGCATAGTTTCATGTACTACAGTTTGCATAGAATTAGGAAGATGTTCTTCATTGGGGGTACAAAGATGCTACAACACTGTTCAATAGTAAAAAATAGAGGAGCGCAATTACAATATAATATGACCCATTTTAGGCGCCCTTTTCACATCATTCTTGTTGTGCAGTTGTCTTCTTTCATCGTTGTGATAGTGTAGGTTCCAAAACAATGTTTTTGATTTCGTACAATTGACCCACAATATTTTTGTTGTATACTTATTGTTCTCGAAATTCATTTTATTTTATACTACGAGTATCAACATTGCATATAATTTCACTTGCATCATAGGATAGTGTCGACAACAAAGCTCTTGATTGTGTAGTTGGTGATGCTCCTGACAGCATTAACATTCTTTTTGAGAAAAACAAACAAACTTTGTTGCTATCACCTAGTGACATTTCCCTCACACATTCACATGGCCGTCTGTTCGGACTTGTCCCAGTTAGCCTTGGCCCACTATTTTAGACATTTTCACCACACCCATCCCTGTTCGGCCTTGTCATAGCCTTGTCCCATTAGACATTTTCGTCATGTCCCTGCTTGTTTGGATTGTTTTTTGCCTACGGCATGTTCCAACACGTTTATAACGTCACCTCCGTGACCTTCCCCTAACCTTTTCCGTGACGTCCGAGGCGGACGTTCCTTGTACAAAATCCGTGTCTGAGCTATCTGTTCAGTTTCACAAAGCTATAAGATATCAATGTATGCATATGTTGATGCAATTCTTGATATCTTATTTTAATGAACTTTCGGTTAGGAAAATAACTGAGATCCACTGAGCTCACGGCTACCCAATCGAACAAAGGATTTATCACTGCCCGTTCAACATCACATATGAAAAGACGTCCATTTTGAACGATATTCAGGGGACCGTGGTTTTTTTCAAACTATTCAAAGTCACCTGAGGTGAATACGTCATCAAGGTATGCTCTCAACATACATATCGATAATAGATGTATACACAAGAGCATCTCACAGAAAGAAAATTCTCTGTCCTGTATTAATTGATTTGACTATTGGCTGTTACATACGGTTTAATATAGGGCTAACCTGTGAATCTGATTATGTTAGAGGGCAAAGTGGAATGACGTCGATTACCGTGTATAGACGATACCTTACATTGGTTTGTCACGTTCATCTGTGGAACATGCGCGGTAGAGCAAGTGACCAACACATCGCGTGAATCCATTTAAAATGCTGTTCATTTCTAGTTCAGGCTTTGATCAACGGACCTTGCGTCAGTGTAGTGGAACGCAAACGCATTACTTATCATCAATACGTACGTATGTGGCGTTTTTCTTTGTCTCGCCTGAGAAACAGGAAGGAAGCATAGGGATCGTCGTCGGCGATCGGTGTCGGCGGTATAATTTTTAACATAAAATTTTCAAACGTTCAAGTTTGAACGTTATTATTATTATTTTATTGATTTAGGGGATGCATACTTGATGTCGCTTCATAGTGTGAAAGACAGATGCATACATTCCTACAGTCACAAAAAAACACACACCTTGCTTACCCTTGATACGCTAGAATTTCCTGATGTTAGACTGGGGTAGCGACTGTATTTTCGTCAACCCCGCATACGGCAATATAACTAGGGCGATATCGGGTTAAAGTAGTGCTTTGGCACGGTGCAAGGTTCGTTGACGTTCCGTCGTCATGGCGGTTCTCTCCGGACAGTCCTAGACTGGTCGATGTTTACATACAACATAATACACATCTACATTTCATAACGTCATAAATACTTTTGTTAGCGCCCCCATTCTCAAGGTAATGACGTCATTATGGGACTTCATCGCGTGTACACAATGAAGTCCCTTGCTTTTTAACCCATTTCTCTCGTTTTTTACCACTTTTTTTTCTTTAAATTAACCTCTCAAAAGTTAATGGTTGAGAAAAAAGAGGGCTCAATAGTCAAGGAATTTCAAAAACTGTTTTTCAAGTACACGTCAAAACGAAAAATGCCTTCTCAAATTTGATGCCCTGTATAAAGTCATTGGAATTTCAAACTAAAAAATGGTTTCCAAATGACGCGGAATTTCAAAAAGTGCAAGCTCAAATGTAATGTTTGAGGAGAAAAGTTCAGGTGGCGTGGTTTGGATTAAAGTCCACCCCCTTTTTTTGCATTAAATTGCAGTTCTGTCTTGTCATTCCCCCGTTGACGCCATTTTTCCCGTCAAAAACGTAGTTTTGTCCAAATAGTCCCACGATTAAGCTCCCGTAGACCCCCATTTTTCGCATTAATGCGCAGTTCTGTCCTGTCATTCCCCGTTAGACGCCAGTTTTTGTCCTCTCAAATGATAAACAGTTGAGCAAAAAAATGCCTCAAATGACAGTGTTTCAGAAAAATTGTTTTTCAAATGAGGAGTTTCAGAAAAAATGTCTTCTCAAATCATTCACGTTTTCAAAACATCCTTGCTCAAATTTTGCTCCCTGTGCAAAGTCTATGGGATTTAAAAATAAAATTTCGTTCTTAAATCGTACGTTTCCAAAAAACGTCTTCTCAAATTACACCGTTTCAAAAATATTGTCGCTCAAATCTTACCTATTTTTAAAAACATGTTCTCAAAGATGACAAGTTTCCTGTTTCTCAATTGTCAAGTACAATGTCTTCTCGAATGACGTAAATCGGTAAATTGTGACGATATTATCACGATATTATCGATAATCGTGACATGGCGATGTATCTATATTATTGATACTTTTACAGTTTAAACTCTTTGACAAATCTAAACTTCTAATCAACAGATTATCAGGGTTTATTGTTTTAAAATGGGCGACAATGAGTGACCATGATACCCCCATCATTGAGTGGATAATATCAGGGTAACGAGCCCTGGCACCTGGGGGACCCATAGCCATTTTTCTGGTTTTGTTATTTTTTCTTATTCTTGTACTACACCGAGAGGTGAACAATACCTTTGGCCACCCCTGACGGTATAGAAAACATATAGACCCATAGTACTCCCATAGAACCTAGATACCTAAACCACACAAATTAATCACAACCACTCCAATATGACTGTAAATTCACCGCAAACAAAACTCCTCACATGGAAAACCCTTCCCCTGGGGTGGGATTTTCTGTGCCCTCTCCAAAATGACCGTCAATTCACAACACTTCTCAGACGGAAAACCCTCCCATTCTCTGACGCAATCCGATGACCCAGAGGAAAAATCTCAAGGTCACTATACAGACCCCGACCAATCAGAAGTTAGCATTAAGTATATGCAAATGAACTATACATCTCGTATCCATTACATGCGTTATAGAATTATGTTATTTTTTGACCAATCAGATTGGTCAATTAGTAGTGGTGTGATGACCATATATGGCAACAATATTGAATGGAAAAAAATACACTTAGTTAGAAGGACTCTGCGAAACAATCGAGAATATTTTGTGAATTTAAGCAGATTTGTAAACTGTAAATGAGGTCTTGCATATGAATGTCTATCCGCTAATTGGTGCCAGTTGCATGCATTTGCTATAGCTTCAGGCTCACTTTGAAAATGTGAGTGGAAATTGTCTTATCCCCTTTTTTAAATCTATTTATCATGTTTGAAACTATTATTGTAACTGTTATTCCTTATTTGAATTCAATAAATGTATGATGGATTTGCAGTTCAATAAACAATACTGAAAAAAATACGTGACTTGCATTTAATCATGTGATATTTTAGTGTAACTGTGAAGTTGTTGCAGCATAGTTTGATTCTTACACATGTGCAGTGATTTGCAAAAAATGTAAAATGCATATAATTATGTCGAGTCATAAATATGATGATGTATAGATATTTTATTTAAAATATTGTCTTTCCTTTACAGATATTGTTTACTTTGGTTTTGTTAGTTTTACATACATGTCTTCTTGAAAAGTGTATAGAAAATATACAGTAATCCAGCTTATCACTGCCAAGATTTTTCAGTATTACCTATCTGCATTATCTTCTGTCATTTTCTATTTATCTGTACTTTGTAAACAGTTTTTTTCTTATTTTAGTACTAGTTATATAGTTTTGTGTTGCCATGTGGCAAAATATGGCATTGGGGTCCCTGGTGACATCACAGAACTAGGTTGTGGTTGATGGGAGTAGCCAGCCATATGTGAATTTTTTCACTAATTTTTAGGTCACTAAATTTTTATTAAGTCCTCTGTTTACCTCTGTATATTAAGATATCAGAATGACTGTCATAACCCATGCACTTGAGGTCAAAAAGTGCATATGCAGATAAAGAAATACTTTTGTATTTATTTTGATTATCCGTTATTTTAGTAGCATGTATGGCATCCATTAATAGTGCATGCAAGAAAGGTTTTTGATTTTTCTAAGTCAGTAAGTAGCAATGGGAAAAATAATTATAAGCCCTATTGAAACCTATGATAAGTGTCAAGTTTGGGTCTCTTTCATACCACAAAGGGGAAGTTGTATGATTTTTGTGATGTTTTTGAAATAGACCATCTTTAGGGTTGGAAAATACAACGAAAGTCACTCGCCGCTCATTTATACAACTTAGCAAGTAAATCTAAATATCACAGTATATCATTATGTTTCTACTCGCCACAACTTTTTTCACTCGCCCACGGCGAGCAGGCAATGGTTTTTCCAACCCTGACCATCTAATAGCTGTCAGATAATATTCACTAAGGGCTCACCTGAGCTCTTAGATTTTAATTTTTCAAAATTGCTTCATAACAAAATTGTCACCCAAAATTGTTTCTAAGTGTTTCTAACAAAGTCTTATCAAGTAACTTATGTTTTTATTATTTTACGATTTTTGATTTACAGGTTGTTCATATGTTGCACGGTATACCGGTAATAAGAAAAGTACCGGTACTTTGCGATGTCGGTACGGTACTATCCCACCAAATGAAAAATACCGAAGTACCGCCGAGTTCTGTCAGTATCGATACATGCAAGAATAAGTTATAAGAGATACTTTTAATCAGAAAAATATATTATTATTTCTTTTAAATATATATGTATTTGAACATGATACATCACCTAAAAAATACATTAAAAAAAAAAGAACATAATATTGATAGAAAGACATGATTGCAAAACTTGCGAAGTTCGTAAAAATTCCCGCTATTCCTTGAACTTTCAATAACAGCTGGCCTAGATATGGTGCACTACCAGTTTCGCAAATATGCAATATGCATGTAATATAGTAACGTTAGTACAGAGTGGGAAAGTACCAATTATAACTTTTGTGCTAACTTTCTAGGCCCAATTGTCATGAAATATGCCTGGATTTTTAGTACTATCGTAACAAGAAAATTTTATAAGAATATATTTACATTTTTTTAAAAGACATGTATGTATTCACTTTCGTCTGAGAATTGCTTCAGTCAATAAATAAATGTTGCAAATTCACATCAGTGTTGGCAGGTTAAAAGAAAATAATCCCCTTCCCCAGCATGTCACATTTACCTTAAAATAATAATCTGCAAGTCACATAATGAAAATTCTCCTCACAATCAGCAACGATTTATTTCCAAACAAAACTTGACTCGACAAAGAATTGTAATATGTCAAGATCGTTCCAATCGGGAAAAGAGCCACTTAAATCAGTTTAAAAAAACAAAACAAATTAAGCTACAGTATCAAAGCCAAACTGTAATCAACTTGAATTCCAATAGGCCTATGCCAACTAATATACCAACCCTGGCTCATAGGCCAGTATTGCGCAATGATACAGCAAAATAAAATGTGCTCCGGACGCCATTTTGAAGCTCTTTTAAACTTTCATTTCGGCCCTTTAATGGCTTAGAATTTCAAATCTAAGAGTTGCTTTGCCATTTAGATGTGGAATTTCAGTAATCCATCCAATTTGTTGATGGTTTTAACCTCATTTAAGGTGGATTTTCAAATATTTCATGGACTACGCCGTAACTCATACATAAAGTGTACAAGCTGCAGATTATGTGTACAGTACAGTTAGTGTCAAGTTGATTTGTGCACAAAACAGTCCTAAATTAGTTGTTGTGAACAGAATTACAGAGGTTTTCGGCCCATTGGAATTTCAATATTGATGAGTGTTGTACTTAATATTAGAAGCCCTAAAAGGCATGACCAGACTTTAAAATTTGGGAAAATAATGTTGAGAAATCAATCAGTAGTTTTTGTTTTCATTTTGCCTGTAACTTCTCCAAAAGTTTTGCAAGAGTATAAAGGCTTACACTTTGTTGTTCTTGCTCGTTTGGAAAATACTGACGATTAAGAATAGAAACTTTCGGCCAATTACGCACATGCGCAAGTCACTGCAAGACTTGCATATTATTACGATGGGGTATGATTCTGTTAATATACGGACGTGATTAGTGTTGAAAAATATATCTAACCCTGTAACAAATGGATGTGTCTGAATTAAAAAAAAGTGTGTAGATTTAAAGTTGAATAAACTTTCAACGCAAGTTGCAAGCTTGTGTTAACAAACAATGTCAGAGATTCTAGGAGGTGTAAACGGATGATTAGTTTGATCTTATTAGAGATCAGGTGTGTAATTATGTTTTAATGTTTAAAACGGAAGCTCCTTTGTAATGTGGGAATTTCTTTTGGTGTACAATTCCATGGTACTGTAAGTCTGTAAGTTATATTTCATATTTGCCACTTTTGGGTCACCTCTGAAAATACCGGGACTTCGGTATTACCGGTACCATTTGTGTCGGTACTAACGGTGCTCATTTTCACCAGTACCGTGCAACGTTAGTCGTTCATATGAGAGATTTATCTGAGACATGATTTATGAAAGTTTGATAATGTTTTAAGTGTCTCTTTTCATGTAAGCAGGTTTAGTTAGTGAATGAAACTTATATAATAGTTGCGACACCCATCTGAATATGGTACAGTGAACAAACTCCCCTTGAGACAGCTTCTTTTTTGTCGCTTGAATTTCAAATTTTGTAAGGTGAACATGTTAATTGATCTTAATACTTTGTAATAATTTGCACAGCAAATGTGCAGAAAACTCCTTTGATTGCACTGATTTTCATCAAGCTTCCCCAATACAGTGTAAGGCCTATGCATATCGAGTGCATTGGCAATATACTTTTTGTGTGCATTCTGATTGATGAAATAATCGTCACTGAAATAAACGAAAATGCACATCCCTAGTTCCTAGAGGTACCAATGAGGAGATCAATCAGTATCTTGAGGGGAAATTCCCTTTACCAGAACGTGCCACTATGGTGTCCTGCTTCCACTTTGTATACCTTCTTATGGTCTAGATCTTACGGACCTTACTCATGGGTGGTAACCTTTTGCCCAATTACAAAACTGTTTTTCTGCCGATGTATTTCTAAAGTAGTAACTCCTTGATCATTTACTGTCTGAAATTTGAATGCGTTATACCTTGTCAAGCAGGAGGAACATTGTGAACTTTTGTCCCACTGTGTTATTTCTGCCCAAAACAACTGCAATCTGGTAGGACACCACCTCACCACGCAAGGTAAAAACATCACGGCATTCATTGTAATCTTTCTCCCTTTGGGAAGTTGGTTACTTATTCCTTATTCAGGTGTGAGGGATTTTACTTATTCAATGTCGGTAAATTTCTTGTTACTTATTCGGTTCCTTATTTGGCTACTTATTCAAAGTCGAATAAGGAACAGTTACTTATTCAAAATCGAATAGGGAACCTTTACTTATTCGGTTACATATTCAAAGTCGAATAAGAAACCGTTACTTTTTCGCTTATTTGTACAAAGTTGGTTAATGTCTTTAAGTTGTTTCTTCTTCGGTTAGGCCTACTTTTTATGGGCCGCGGATCATAATTTAAAGTGTGTGTGTGTGTAAAGGGGAGGGGGTGGCACATAGGTAAAGAAAGAATGGCACAATTGTCACCAAATAAGTAACAAGAAATTAACCAACTTTAAATAAGGGATAAGTAACCAACTTCCCGGAGGTATCTTTCTCGGCTGACCAAAGCAGGGCCCGGGGGTACTTTTCCCAAAAGATGTTACCAAAAGGGGGCATATATTCCCCCATTAGGTTTGTCTTGTGCCACAGCTGTAAGAAACCCTACACCAATAACAATCCTTAAACCAATCCTATAACAAACTCCCGCACCAATCACAAACCCCACACCTGCAACAAAGCCCCACACCTGCAACAAAGCCCCACACCTGCAACAAAGCCCCACACCTGTAACAAAGCCCCGCACCTATAATAAACCCCACACCAATAACAAACTCCCACGTATTAATTCTAAAACTTGTTTCAATATGTCTATTTGCTTGCTTATTTATTTTGTTCCAGTTGGGGAGTTCTTCATGAATATTAAGCCCACTTTCCCCCACCCTGAAGGGAAAATGATTAATGTTGTAGGGAAATAAAGTATAAATGCCAGTTTAATGGTTATGAAAATAATATGATCATCGCCCCAACCAAGTCGGGAGCCAAACTTCTTTTGTTTTGCATATCCCATCACCATCCCCGCCTTCTCTAAGAACATGTAGCAAGTTGATTAATATTTCAAAACTGTGTGTTGCAAAAATCATTCTTCGTAAAACTAAATTTGAAAAATAACCAAACTAATTTGGTGACAACACCATAGAAACACAAATGTTGTGCCTTGTGATCATTTTCAAATCTCATGCAAAATTTATGCAATTGCAGGGTTGGTGATTTCTTTTCACATTAAGGGGGACGAACTCAGACACCAGCCATACTTCCTATCCATTCTCCTCTCCCGACCGAAAATGGAAAGCTTCGTAAAGTAGCTTCCTCCATTTCTTCCTGATTCTTGCATATAGCCATGTAGGCTTTGTATAAGGCTACCCCGTCCTCACCTGTCCTGCGGGATCAACACCTATGTGGATTAATTATAGGATTAATTGCCTGTTATTAAAATCCGCTCAAGAAAATCAAATTTAAATTAAGAAATAACCAATTATCATACTTGATAACTACCAAGTTATCATATTCCATAGAATTCAAGTCATTGAATTATATGGAAGAATTAGAAAGAAGCTGTTAACAGTGGCACCGTCAGGGGTGCGATATTGGGAGGGGGGCACAACACTTTTTCAGCATGGGGTCAATGGTTAGGCTCTTGTGGTGTCCAGGGGCAAAGCCCGGTGTAGATGCATTTTCTAAGTTTTAGTTGCCCGAAAAAGACTGAATATGTGCAATACACCGTTTTTTCAAGTACCAAATTTGCACCTCAATATTTGGTATTACAATGATACAGATCCCCCCCCCCCTCCCCATTAAAAAGGTCAAAATAGCCATTTTGGACCAAATAAGTTTTTGGCATTTCGGACATGAAGGGGGGGCACGTGTCCCCATGCCGGCGCCACTGACTTAAATTTTTGTTCCTGTCAATAACGTTATAACATATGTTGAACAAATCCAGTCACTTTGTTTTGTCATACCTGAAAAATTACGACCATGTTGTCAAGTTAGTGAATATTATGCTTAAAACTGAAGAATTTAATAGTCTGGAAAAAAGTGTCCACCTACATGTCTTTAAAATATATCACCTTGGCAACAAATAACTCTCTAGCTGCACTGGCATGAGAAATAAGTTTCGAGGGAATACGCCTCATTTTATAATGAACCGCAGATGATACTTCCTGACAATGCCTCTCTGTATACTGTTGTTAAAGGTATATAGTCTTCTCATTTGCGGAACTATTTAGTTCGGTACAAATTGTACTGTGCGACGTGATACTGTGCGACTGTGTACTGTGACGATAGTATTGGTCTAATTATATGTCAAGGAAGCTCTTTGGTCAAAGTAACAGCTCTGCTCGGAGAGCTATGAATGCAGGTTCGATAATGTGAGAGAGGAATGCAGAATTCAACCGCCGAAAACAGGCAAAAACAGCGGTTGGGGATTTAAGGAGATGTACACGATATGCGTGCACCTTGGCAAATCATCGCGAAAGCATCGCGATGGAAGAAGACGTCATATTATGAACTGGTCTTGCATTACCATACGTCTAGCGTCAACGGAGCCCGTTGCATGAGCGGTCCGTCACACCATGAAAAGTTACATTTGCTTCTCGGAAAACAGATTTACATTAGTCTGACCGCAGAAGACGAAAACATTCTTATGGACATATATACGTCATTTCGACCACGCAATTCAAATGATCAGCGACCCAAACGGACGCACCAGTTGCCAATGGACTGTCATACCCGGAGAAAAGGCGATTTATCTCAACCTGGACCAATGGTGACCTTCCATATGAAAATATGGTCATATATAGAACCAATATCCCCCAAAGAGGGAGACGGTCGTGTGATAAAATTCGAGAAGGCTATACAGCCAGTGACTAATCAGAAGACAACATTAAATATATACAAATGAGCTATCACGTGATAGCAATGCTGGCTTCTGATTGGTCACTGGCTGTATAGGCTCCTCTCACTACTTATTTGCAGCATGTTATCAAATCATCAATAGATCATTTAGATAGAACAGGGAGCTACTGCTTAGATCCCTGCAGGAAAGAATAATTAATTGCGATCTCCCTTTCACTGACATCTCGAATGGTGTTCAGCGTAAACAACTAATTTACCTCTGCGTTATTAGTGTTACGGTCACATGCGGTGTGCCTTCTCCTGATTTGTGTGTGTGTGGAGGGTGGTAAAGGTACGAAGAAAGAGACTATGGAAAATAGAAACGCTTTATAAATTCACACTTCTTCCCTGCATTACCATTATCAAATCTATGGTTACACTTTAAAAAGTAGAAGAAGGTCAACGAACAAAAGTGTCTAAAGACCAGTCCTACGGCACATGCACAACAAGCTAAATCTGACAATACTCGGAATATTCTAAAAATAGCTTAAAATATCATATAAAAAATTCCCATTAAGATAAAAGATTTTAAAACTTGCCAACCTAAAAGGTCTTGCTGAGGTATCCATTTTTTGAAATGTGTATTGTTGCCAACAAAGCTCGGACGTGGCGGTATTTCTTTCCAAATGACTGTATGAGGAAGTCTGGCGAGCGCGTTTGACATAGCATCTACCTCATCTTGAGGCATACTGCTTACAACTGAGCCCAAAGACACAACGACCACGCCCACTTCTGAGCTTCTTTCACTCTCCATGATAGACAGAAATTCCTGTAAGAAAATCAAAAAAACTCATACTTAGGTTTTCTAAGGTTTATAGCTGTATAACGTCCTCACACAATTCCATTCAAGTATTTACTTCAAAACTGCCACTGCTCTATCGGGGAGCCGAAGCACGTTTCCATAATAGAAATCAAAACAATAACCAGCATAAGGGAGGGGGGAGGGGGGGGGGGTTGCCTACCAAACTGAGACGAAAAAGAGGGGGTGGGCAAAGTCAAAAAGGTTTTGTGGACGGGTGGGGAAAGGGTTGCAAAGTATGAAAATCATATTATTTGACCTCCAAATGTGGGCGGAAATCACACTAATATGCATAAAATCAACAAACAAAAGACATAAATTTGGGAAAAGTGCCCAGGCCACCTTGCTTTCCCCCAAGTCCTGCCTATATGATCACCAGCCTGGTTTGACGAAAATTGGTGCTTAATTATACCATGAACAGTAAATTTCGGAAGTTATCATAGGCTACTACCTGATTCAGTTGTTGTACTTTTCTTCCCGGTATTCCTCCTGCATTCACAAAATTGGGAAAAACTGGTCGAAGGAAATCCCACGTAAAGTCCGTTGCCGCGATCCACACATCCGCCATCGCAAACATTCCATCTACGGCCTTTTGAGGCTCGACATTATATTCAGCCTGAGCCGTGTACATGCCCGATGCAAAATATTTATACACGCATTGATTTAGGGCAAAAACTAATGTATTCATAAATCGTATGTAGAACGACATTGGTTCTTTAGAATCGTGTTCAACACTACCATTGTAATAAGGAGCTTGCGAAAGTCTTATGGGTATCTTAAACTTGTTGAGTAGGTATGGGGAGGTTTGTCCGGTCGTCAGTACTGTATATGGAACCGATGGAAAACGTCTTGTGAATGGCAAAAGCCACAGCCAAAACCCATCAACAAGAATAACGTCGAAATCAGCTTTGGTTACTTTGTCCACTAAATCCACATTGGCTATAAGTTGAGTGACGTCACTTTGCCATTTTCTATGAACACTCGTGACCATTTCATGCCAGTGCATCAATTTACTCACAAAAGGTGCACTGTGCATCGTGGAATGAGTCTCTACAATCTTTGAACTTGAAGGGAAAAGCTGTTCGTTCTTATCAAATGGTATGAAATCAAAAATTGAATTAAACTTTGTAACTTCAGTAGATGTCATATTTTGTTGAGGCATTATAAACGTCACATTGTGCCCATGAGATTGAAGAATCTTTGCTATATGACTCGATGTCCTGTAGTGGCTAATTGGTCCATTAACAGCGACCGCAAAAAGAATCTTTGCTTGTTGGAACGAAGCAACCGATTCCCGAGCATGATCAATAAGACTATTGCTTACATGTAGAAGTTTGACTTTGTCCTTTGTCGGGGATCCGAATCCCTTAGTAACGCAAGAAAATATTACTATAATCACGGCAAATGTTTCAATTCCAACGACTTTCATGTTACAGTTTTTAGGTTTCACAACATTTACTCAAATCTCATAGAAAATTCTCGTGATTCGTCTAATGTATGATATCAGTGCTCGGTATTATGCGCCTACGTACCTTTAAATTATCATTATACCACCACCTCTACACATGCCCTTCACCGTATAGGAGGAAATGAGAGAGAGCACTTATCTAAACATACTGGTATACTGTACTCACACAGTCCGGGAGGCGTCCTTTTTTTTGTTTTCTGTTTCTGCCTCTGAATTGCCGCGTTCAGGAGCATGTGTAACACACGAGAATATTGAAGTCATACAGCCCTATTGTTCAGATGTTGCGATACAATGTTATAGTTTCTAATTTATATACTTGAAATATTAAAAAAACATTATGTTGAAAAAAGAAGACAAAAATTCAAAGGGCCGCTTTGTCACGGTGCCTTAAAGCCTAGCTCTATTGTCTATTATTTCTGATATTTTGAAAACGGCTAGGTAAACATTTCAAATAAGAGTGGAAAGTTTTAGCCCATAACAGTAATAAACATATTTTCATGACTTTGAATTTTCCTTTTCTATAGTAAAGATATTTTTCCTATAGACGTATTTAAAATTTGAAATATGTAATATTACGTATACGAAATACTGCATATTGTAAATTCTTTAACGTTAGGATAGCAAAGGATCATGGGAAATATCACAAAATGGCGGCTTCCATGTAACACATTAATGTTCCAATTAATAGGCATGCTCCCTGACTGCTCGTACGAGAAACATAATTGCATTATATACAAATAATGAAAAATTGAAAGGAATTTTTGCCATGGTTTTTGTATTTAAAAAATTGAAAGAGCATACTTTTAGAGCCAATTTGGTACAAGAATCAGGTTGATATCATATTCCATTCGGGAGCTGAATTTTTAAAGATTTTTCAATTGCATTAAAAAAAATTTGTACACTGATAAATTCGTGTTTGATGATGTCATAGAGGCAATTCCATTGCAAATGTTTAAGTATTTCTTTGTACGTTAATTGGTTGTTTCTTTATGATTAGAAACAATTTTCTAAAAGTTATTGAAGTAGGGTATATTTGGCAATGTATTTAAATACCTAACTTTCATCAATTCATTTTTCTAGCAGGTTTTAAATACACAAAGTCTGTGTCATAGCCTGGCTGAGCCTTTTCCTATTCGTTTATTGCCATTTTTTGTGAACTTAAAATTTCATTTCATTTTCATTTCATTTACTTAACTCGGGGGGTTGGGGAGGGGGGTGGGACACCCCAACTGCGATTTTTGTCGGGAAAATGGTGATTTTGTCGAGAAATTTTCATCGATCTTCTCTAATGAGATGAACAATCGAAAATGAAAGCATTGCCAAAAAAATAAATAATAATAATTACGTCGGGGAATTTTGAACTTTGTCGTGAAACTTAATTATTTATTACCTTAAAAAACGAAACTTCATCAACTCATCTTCATCGCTAATTCTTTGTTCTCAATTTACAGAGAAAAAACATGATTAAACACATCAACTAACTCCTTGTCTGTCTGTTTGTACAAGACTGCAGATCTTGTTTTCAACTTGTTTAATTGAATCACAATTGAAGCTATTGTTTCAACCAGTTTTATAATATAAGAGATCGGATAACCCCTTGTCCCTTATAACCATGGCAACTTGTGGGTGCTGCAAGTTGGTAGAGGATCTTCCGAGTCCCGCTTTTCATCAACTACGTAAATTTCGTTTATTCGAATGATATTCATAAGAAATCCCTGGTATAACAATTACGAAAAAGCAAGTTTTGTCACGGTCAGGATGGAGAAAAAACTCGAAAAACCTGTCCGAACTAAGTTACAACTGTACAATGTGGACTGTGTAACCGACAATTTGATGATGACTATCGGGAAAACCATAATGTGAAATATTATAAGGATCTATTTTCAAAAGGAGTGCATTTACCATTTGGAACTGTCAGTGTCCCAGTTAATCCGTTTGTGGCAGCCGCATCTGCATCAAGATTTAGAAAGAGCGCGAAAGTTACGAAAGTCAGTACCGATGAAGCTCATCATTTACCTGTAGGCCTACCAAGTACCAGCGCGACCCGACTGGGGATGCTGAGGCAGAAATCCATACTGAAGCAAGAGAAGATCCTCGGTCTGAAACTGATGTTGAGAATGAGGTGTTGCTATTATTTAATTAAGATTTTTATTGACCAATGGCTTCCATCGTCAATTGTGAATTGACTGGTACAAGATAAAGTTAGCAAGCGTGTTTGTAGAGATAACCCATGGCAATACGAAGATCATATTTGTGGGTAAATAGTGACGAGAAAAACAATTAAAAAATATATATTTGCGTTTTTTCTTCTTCTGTAGTTCAAAACAAATGGTACCTAAATGAACGTCGATGTTTCAGTTTGAAAACAAAAAGTCCCTATGAAAAATGGAAACGTAGAGGTTAAGTTTCCATGCTGTTTTGGGGTGATATTGCCGTGTATTTTAGATAAAATATCAGCCATAAAATGCCTAAAATCGCAGAGCTTCCGGTGGCTTCACCCCCTGGATCCCACCGGAGCTTCGTCCCTGGACCCCACTAGAGGCCCAAAGGCGGACCCCTAGACCCCACGCCGTTTAAGAAAAACAATTAAAAAGTGTATTTTGCGTTTTTGCTTCTTCTGTAGTTTATAACATATGGTACCTAATTGAGCGCTGGTGTTTCAATTTTAAAACAAAAAGTCCCCATGAAAAATGGAAGCGTATAGGGGCCTCAATAGTTAAGTTTCCATGCTGTTGTGGAGCGATATTGCCGTGTAAATCTGTGTTGATTTTAGATAAAATATTAGCCATAAAATAACTAAAATTGCAGAGCTTCCGTACCGGTGCTTCGCTCCTGGACCCCAATAGGGGCCTAAGGCGGACCCCCTAGACCCCACGCTGTTTAAGAAAAACAATTAAAAAGTGTATTTTGCGTTTTTGCTTCTTCTGTAGTTTATAACATATGGTACCTAAATGAACGCTGGCGTTTCAATTTTAAAACAAAAAGTCCCCATGAAAAATGAAAACGTATAGGGGCCTAAATAGTTAAGTGTCCACGCTGTTTTGGGGTGATATTGCCGTGTAAATCTGTGTTGATTTTAGATAAAATATTAGCCATAAGAGGCGTAAAATCGCAGAGCTTCCGGGGGCTTCGCCCCCTCGACTCCACTAGGGGCCCTAAGTCGGGCCCCTAGACCCCACGCCGTTTGGGTTATCGCTACGCGCTAACAAACATTTTGTTGGGAAATATTCCTTCACACCCCTTCCCCCAATAAAATTTCTTAGCTACGTCCCTGGTAACGGTGGAAAAGCATTATACTGTACAGGTAACGGTCAGACCTTAGAGAAGCAATATGCTCTAAGCTAAACAGTCTTCAAATGGTTACAATACCATTTATAGTTTTTAAGTTATGGCAAATCAAATTTTGTAAACATTTTCACCATGTGCAAAAGTAATGATAAAGACTGCTAAAATTCTTTCATGCAATTCTCTATATCTATTTCCCAAATTTCATATAACAGAGATTATTATTAGATTTTTATTCTACTGCTCAATCTGCGTCAAGGTTATAATAATGTCCAATTACCTATTCACTATAGCCAAGTTCTCCCATTGAAAGTAGTTGTGGAAAAGATCGATAATAGCAATTTTATGGTTGTCCCATTCTGAGGTCACATATTGCGTTATTTATTCGTATTAGGTACGGTATCTAATTTTTAACATGATTTATTTCTAACCGATTTTGAGAGGACTCTTTCATGGGTTTTAGTATTACTAACAATAAACTCATGTTGTTGCTACCAATCCAAATATACCGCAAATGTTACCATGACAAATACCGATTCTTCTAGCAGGATCTAGCTGCAGTGGGGCGGATATGAGACAGAGCTCTTCACCGTATAGGAGGAAATGAGAGAGAGCACTTATCTAAACATACTGGTATACTGTACTTTTACAGTCCGGGAGGCGTCCTTTTTTTTTTCTGCAGCCCAGAATTGCCGCGTTCAGGAGCATGTGTAACACACGAGAATATTGAAGTCATACAGCCCTATTGTTCAGATGTTGCGATACAATGTTATAGTTTCTAATTTATATACTTGAAATATTAAAAAAACATTATGTTGAAAAAAGAAGACAAAAATTCAAAGGGCCGCTTTGTGCCTTAAAGCCTAGCTCTATTGTCTATTATTTCTGATATTTTGAAAACGGCTAGGTAAACATTTCAAATAAGAGTGGAAAGTTTTAGCCCATAACAGTAATAAACATATTTTCATGACTTTGAATTTTTTTTTTCTATAGTAAAGATATTTTTCCTATAGACGTATTTAAAATTTGAAATATGTAATATTACGTATACGAAATACTGCATATTGTAAATTCTTTAACGTTAGGATAGCAAAGGATCATGGGAAATATCACAAAATGGCGGCTTCCATGTAACACATTAATGTTCCAATTAATAGGCATGCTCCCTGACTGCTCGTACGAGAAACATAATTGCATTATACACAAATAATGAAAAATTGAAAGGAATTTTTGCCATGGTTTTGTATTTAAAAATTGAAAGAGCATACTTTTAGAGCCAATTTGGTACAAGAATCAGGTTGATATCATATTCCATTCGGGAGCTGAATTTTTAAAGATTTTTCAATTGCATTAAAAAAATTGTACACTGATAAATTCGTGTTTGATGATGTCATATAGGCAATTCCATTGCAAATGTTTAAGTATTTCTTTGTACGTTAATTGGTTGTTTCTTTATGATTAGAAACAATTTTCTAAAAGTTATTGAAGTAGGGTATATTTGGCAATGTATTTAAATACCTAACTTCCATCAATTTATTTTTCTAGCAGGTTTTAAATACACAAAGTCTGTGTCATAGCCTGGCTGAGCCTTTTCCTATTCGTTTATTGCCATTTTTTGTGAACTTAAAATTTCATTTCATTTTCATTTCATTTACTTAACTCGGGGGTTGGTGAGGGGGGTGGGACACTCCAACTGCGATTTTTGTCTGGAAAATGGTGATTTTGCCGAGGAATTTTCATCGATCTTCTCTAATGAGATGAACAATCGAAAATGAAAGCATTGCCAAAAAAAAAAAAAAATAATTACGTCGGGGAATTTTGAACTTTGTCGGGAAACTTAATTATTTATTACCTTAAAAAACGAAACTTCATCAACTCATCTTCATCGCTAATTCTTTGTTCTCAATTTACAGAGAAAAAACATGATTAAACACATCAACTAACTCCTTGTCTGTCTGTTTGTACAAGACTGCAGATCTTGTTTTCAACTTGTTTAATTGAATCACAATTGAAGCTATTGTTTCAACCAGTTTTATAATATAAGAGATCGGATAACCCCTTGTCCCTTATAACCATGGCAACTTGTGGGTGCTGCAAGTTGGTAGAGGATCTTCCGAGTCCCGCTTTTCATCAACTACGTAAATTTCGTTTATTCGAATGATATTCATAAGAAATCCCTGGTATAACAATTACGAAAAAGCAAGTTTTGTCACGGTCAGGATGGAGAAAAAACTCGAAAAACCTGTCCGAGCTAAGTTACAATTGTACAATGTGGACTGTGTAACCGACAATTTGATGATGACTATCGGGAAAACCATAATGTGAAATATTATAAGGATCTATTTTCAAAAGGAGTGCATTTACCATTTGGAACTATCAGTGTCCCAGTTAATCCGTTTGTGGCAGCCGCATCTGCATCAAGATTTAGAAAGAGCGCGAAAGTTACGGAAGTCAGTACCGATGAAGCTCATCATTTACCTGTAGGCCTACCAAGTACCAGCGCGACCCGACTGGGGATGCTGAGGCAGAAATCCATACTGAAGCAAGAGAAGATCCTCGGTCTGAAACTGATGTTGAGAATGAGGTGTTGCTATTATTTAATTAAGATTTGTATAGACCAATGGCTTCCATCATCAATTGTGAATTGACTGGTACAAGATAAAGTTAGCAAGCGTGTTTGTAGAGATAATCCATGGCAATACGAAGATCATGTTTGTGGGTAAATAGTGACGAGAAAAACAATTAAAAAATATATATTTGCGTTTTTTCTTCTTCTGTAGTTCAAAACAAATGGTACCAAAATGAACGTCGATGTTTCAGTTTTAAAACAAAAAGTCCCTATGAAAAATGGAAACGTAGAGGTTAAGTTTCCATGCTGTTTTGGGGTGATATTGCCGTGTATTTTAGATAAAATATCAGCCATAAAATGCCTAAAATCGCAGAGCTTCCGGTGGCTTCACCCCCTGGATCCCACCGGAGCTTCGTCCCTGGGCCCCACTAGAGGCCCAAAGGCGGACCCCTAGACCCCACGCCGTTTAAGAAAAACAATTAAAAAGTGTATTTTGCGTTTTTGCTTCTTCTGTAGTTTATAACATATGGTACCTAATTGAGCGCTGATGTTTCAATTTTAAAACAAAAAGTCCCCATGAAAAATGGAAGCGTATAGGGGCCTCAATAGTTAAGTTTCCATGTTGTTGTCAGGTTGTGGAGCGATATTGCCGTGTAAATCTGTGTTGATTTTAGATAAAATATTAGCCATAAAATAACTAAAATTGCAGAGCTTCCGTACCGGTGCTTCGCTCCTGGACCCCATTAGGGGCCTAAGGCGGACCCCCTAGACCCCACGCTGTTTAAGAAAAACAATTAAAAAGTGTGTTTTGCGTTTTTGCTTCTTCTGTAGTTTATAACATATGGTACCTAAATGAACGCTGGCGTTTCAATTTTAAAACAAAAAGTCCCCATGAAAAATGGAAACGTATAGGGGCCTAAATAATTAAGTGTCCACGCTGTTTTGGGGTGATATTGCCGTGTAAATCTGTGTTGATTTTAGATAAAATATTAGCTATAAGAGGCGTAAAATCGCAGAGCTTCCGGGGGCTTCGCCCTCGACTCCACTAGGGGCCCTAAGTCGGGCCCCTAGACCCCACGCCGTTTGGGTTATCGCTACGCGCTAGCAAACATTTTGTTGGGAAATATTCCTTCACACCCCTTCCCCAATAAAATTTCTTAGCTACGTCCCTGGTAACGGTGGAAAAGCATTATACTGTACAGGTAACGGTCAGACCTTAGAGAAGCAATATGCTCTAAGCTAAACAGTCTTCAAATGGTTACAATACCATTTATAGTTTTTAAGTTATGGCAAATCAAATTTTGTAAACATTTTCACCATGTGCAAAAGTAATGATAAAGACTGCTAAAATTCTTTCATGCAATTCTCTATATCTATTTCCCAAATTTCATATAACAGAGATTATTATTAGATTTTTATTCTACTGCTCAATCTGCGTCAAGGTTATAATAATGTCCAATTACCTGTTCACTATAGCCAAGTTCTCCCATTGAAAATAGTTGTGGAAAAGATCGATAATAGCAATTTTATGGTTGTCCCATTCTGAGGTCACATATTGCGTTATTTATTCGTATTAGGTACGGTATCTAATTTTTAACATGATTTATTTCTAACCGATTTTGAGAGGACTCTTTCATGGGTTTTAGTATTACTAACAATAAACTCATGTTGTTGCTACCAATCCAAATATACCGCAAATGTTACCATGACAAATACCGATTCTTCTAGCAGGATCTAGCTGCAGTGGGGCGGATATGAGACAGAGCTCTTCACCGTATAGGAGGAAATGAGCGAGAGAGCACTTATCTAAACATACTAGTATACTGTACTTTTACAGTCCGGGAGGCGTCCTTTTTTTTTTTTTCTGCAGCCCAGAATTGCTGCGTTCAGGAGCATGTGTAACACACGAGAATATTGAAGTCATACAGCCCTATTGTTCAGATGTTGCGATACAATGTTATAGTTTCTAATTTATATACTTGAAATATTAAAAAAACATTATGTTGAAAAAAGAAGACAAAAATTCAAAGGGCCGCTTTGTGCCTTAAAGCCTAGCTCTATTGTCTATTATTTCTGATATTTTGAAAACGGCTAGGTAAACATTTCAAATAAGAGTGGAAAGTTTTAGCCCATAACAGTAATAAACATATTTTCATGACTTTGAATTTTCCTTTTCTATAGTAAAGATGTTTTTCCTATAGACGTATTTAAAATTTGAAATATGTAATATTACGTATACGAAATACTGCATATTGTAAATTCTTTAACGTTAGGATAGCAAAGGATCATGGGAAATATCACAAAATGGCGGCTTCCATGTAACACATTAATGTTCCAATTAATAGGCATGCTCCCTGACTGCTCGTACGAGAAACATAATTGCATTATACACAAATAATGAAAAATTGAAAGGAATTTTTGCCATGGTTTTTGTATTTAAAAAATTGAAAGAGCATACTTTTAGAGCCAATTTGGTACAAGAATCAGGTTGATATCATATTCCATTCGGGAGCTGAATTTTTAAAGATTTTTCAATTGCATTAAAAAAAAATTGTACACTGATAAATTCGTGTTTGATGATGTCATAGAGGCAATTCCATTGCAAATGTTTAAGTATTTCTTTGTACGTTAATTGGTTGTTTCTTTATGATTAGAAACAATTTTCTAAAAGTTATTGAAGTAGGGTATATTTGGCAATGTATTTAAATACCTAACTTTCAACAATTTATTTTTCTAGCAGGTTTTAAATACACAAAGTCTGTGTCATAGCCTGGCTGAGCCTTTTCCTATTCGTTTATTGCCATTTTTTGTGAACTTAAAATTTCATTTCATTTTCATTTCATTTACTTAACTCGGGGGGTTGGGGAGGGGGATGGGACACTCCAACTGCGATTTTTGTCGGGAAAATGGTGATTTTTTCGAGGAATTTTCATCGATCTTCTCTAATGAGATGAACAATCGAAAATGAAAGCATTGCCAAAAAAATAAATAAAATAATTACGTCGGGGAATTTTGAACTTTGTCGGGAAACTTAATTATTTATTACCTTAAAAAACGAAACTTCATCAACTCATCTTCATCGCTAATTCTTTGTTCTCAATTTACAGAGAAAAAACATGATTAAACACATCAACTAACTCCTTGTCTGTCTGTTTGTACAAGAGTGCAAATCTTGTTTTCAACTTGTTTAATTGAATCACAATTGAAGCTATTGTTTCAACCAGTTTTATAATATAAGAGATCGGATAACCCCTTGTCCCTTATAACCATGGCAACTTGTGGGTGCTGCAAGTTTGTAGAGGATCTTCCGAGTCCCGCTTTTCATCAACTACGTAAATTTTGTTTATTCGAATGATATTCATAAGAAATCCCTGGTATAACAATTACGAAAAAGCAAGTTTTGTCACGGTCAGGATGGAGAAAAAACTCGAAAAACCTGTCCGAACTAAGTTACAACTGTACAATGTGGACTGTGTAACCGACAATTTGATGATGACTATCGGGAAAACCATAATGTGAAATATTATAAGGATCTATTTTCAAAAGGAGTGCATTTACCATTTGGAACTGTCAGTGTCCCAGTTAATCCGTTTGTGGCAGCCGCATCTGAATCAAGATTTAGAAAGAGCGCGAAAGTTACGGAAGTCAGTACCGATGAAGCTCATCATTTACCTGTAGGCCTACCAAGTACCAGCGCGACCCGACTGGGGATGCTGAGGCAGATCCTCGGTCTGAAACTGATGTTGAGAATGAGGTGTTGCTATTATTTAATTAAGATTTTCATAGACCAATGGCTTCCATCATCAATTGTGAATTGACTGGTACAAGATAAAGTTAGCAAGCGTGTTTGTAGAGATAACCCATGGCAATACGAAGATCATATTTGTGGGTAAATAGTGACGAGAAAAACAATTAAAAAATAGATATTTGCGTTTTTTCTTCTTCTGTAGTTCAAAACAAATGGTACCTAAATGAACGTCGATGTTTCAGTTTTAAAACAAAAAGTCCCTATGAAAAATGGAAACGTAGAGGTTAAGTTTCCGTGCTGTTTTGGGGTGATATTGCCGTGTATTTTAGATAAAATATCAGCCATAAAATGCCTAAAATCGCAGAGCTTCCGGTGGCTTCACCCCCTGGATCCCACCGGAGCTTCGTCCCTGGGCCCCACTAGAGGCCCAAAGGCGGACCCCTAGACCCCACGCCGTTTCAGAAAAACAATTAAAAAGTGTATTTTGCGTTTTTGCTTTTTCTGTAGTTTATAACATATGGTACCTAATTGAGCGCTGGTGTTTTAATTTTAAAACAAAAAGTCCCCATGAAAAATGGAAGCGTATAGGGGCCTAAATAGTTAAGTTTCCATGCTGTTGTGGAGCGATATTGCCGTGTAAATCTGTGTTGATTTTAGATAAAATATTAGCCATAAAATACCTAAAATTGCAGAGCTTCCGTACCGGTGCTTCGCTCCTGGACCCCAATAGGGGCCTAAGGCGGACCCCCTAGACCCCACGCTGTTTAAGAAAAACAATTAAAAAGTGTGTTTTGCGTTTTTGCTTCTTCTGTAGTTTATAACATATAGTACCTAAATGAACGTTGGCGTTTCAATTTTAAAACAAAAAGTCCCCATGAAAAATGGAAACGTATAGGGGCCTAAATAGTTAAGTGTCCACGCTGTTTTGGGGTGATATTGCCGTGTAAATCTGTGTTGATTTTAGATAAAATATTAGCCATAAGAGGCGTAAAATCGCAGAGCTTCCGGGGGCTTCGCCCCCTCGACTCCACTAGGGGCCCTAAGTCGGGCCCCTAGACCCCACGCCGTTTGGGTTATCGCTACGCGCTAGCAAACATTTTGTTGGGAAATATTCCTTCACACCCCTTCCCCAATAAAATTTCTTAGCTACGTCCCTGGTAACGGTGGAAAAGCATTATACTGTACAGGTAACGGTCAGACCTTAGAGAAGCAATATGCTCTAAGCTAAACAGTCTTCAAATGGTTACAATACCATTTATAGTTTTTTAAGTTATGGCAAATCAAATTTTGTAAACATTTTCACCATGTGCAAAAGTAATGATAAAGACTGCTAAAATTCTTTCATGCAATTCTCTATATCTATTTCCCAAAATTTCATATATCAGAGATTATTATTAGATTTTTATTCTACTGCTCAATCTGCGTCAAGGTTATAATAATGTCCAATTACCTGTTCACTATAGCCAAGTTCTCCCATTGAAAATAGTTGTGGAAAAGATCGATAATAGCAATTTTATGGTTGTCCCATTCTGAGGTCACATATTGCGTTATTTATTCGTATTAGGTACGGTATCTAATTTTTAACATGATTTATTTCTAACCGATTTTGAGAGGACTCTTTTATGGGTTTTAGTATTACTAACAATAAACTCATGTTGTTGCTACCAATCCAAATATACCGCAAATGTTACCATGACAAATACCGATTCTTCTAGCAGGATCTAGCTGCAGTGGGGCGGATATGAGACAGAGCACTTATCTATAATTACTGGGAAATAGCTATCGACGTGGCTCTACGTAAGGGGAGTGATATAGTGCCTTGCATATAGCGAATGTGTATTTTGTAACCACATAAGGTAGTGATGTTACCTTGCATATGTAATGTCCAGCACTGGATGCTTTCGGGACGATAAACTTTGCTATGCTATAAAGCAAATGTGTACCCGCTATAGGGCTTACCCGACATAAACAAAATAATAATAATAATAATAATAAAACAAATCCATAGGAGCACTATGTAACGGTCAATAGATTTTCGTGATTTCGACAAAAATTGCACATATCTTGACTGAAAACTCCCAGACATCTACTTATTGTCCGATTTGTCATGCTATTTCAGCAAAAGAAAAACAAAACATCACGCACGCCGGTGTGATAGTAGATCCCCCCTTACCCCCCTCCCCGCGTAAATTTGAGCCCCTGGACCTTATTTCCTAAGGAATGTCTAGTGAATTTGGTCCGCTTCGGACTGATTTGACAGTTAATTTACTGGAGTGTCTGTACGGTTTCTTCAATTAATTTTGTGTACTGAAATGCGAATCTAAAAAGTGGTAAGAAGTGATAAGCTAGTACACT